>JABASC010001589.1:0-22258 GCA_019776185.1 Plutomurus gul | reverse complement strand
CAAATAGGGTTGATAAGTAGGCACGGTGTGTAGGTCAGTCCCACTGCTGAGAATGGCACCGCCAGTCTGAGCGTCACGCTCACTGCAGTAGAATTGTAAGTCGGGCACGCGCTGCGTCTGTCCTTCCCAAATTGGTGATGGAGTGAGCGGGCAGGCCATCGTCATGATTGCCAGAGCTTCCTCCTTCACGGGAACGTGCTCCTCCATTTCCTGCACTCCCCCACCGAAAACCTTGTAAAAGCCCCGGTGTCTTGCGTGGTAAGGGAACGGGGTGGCTAGCGTGGCTATCGAGCAATCGGATCCGGCGGTGCCACTCCCGCCACTACCTCCGTTTGGGAGGAGGAAGCCAGTCGTTGATGAGGATCGGTTGGAGGCTAAAGGAGGAGACGATGACTCGCTGCTGACTATCTCCGAGTTCTTTTTGAGTCGTTTTCTTGAGCTGCTATTATTGCTGCTATTGCTAGGGCTGAGATTTGAAATCCTCGTAGAGGAGTTGTTCGAAGGTTGACTATGGTTGTTGTGGTTGCTTGTGTGATGAGACTGTTGATGGCTGTGAGTATTGTTGTGGTGATGATGAGAGTTTGAGGCAGAGGAAGGCAACAGGGACCAAGTGTGTGGGGACAGGGCAGAGGAGGACACCGTAGATGCAGATGTGGATGGGGAGCCTTCAATCGCTCTACTAGGTGCAGAGCCCGCATTTGTGGAGACGGAATACCCGCCGTGACTGTGTGCGTGAGGGTGTGTGTGGTGATGGTGTGTCCAGTAGGCGCCACCAGGACCGTAGCCACTCGTCATAGGAAACTCGAAGACTGAAGACGCGGCTAGACTGAAGTCGAGAGGAGACTCTTTCCCACCACCACCTCCCACACCACTTGTTGCGGCGGCCGCCGCTGACATTTCAAATGCATGGTGGAGCTGGTGATGATGATGGTAGGGATGACCGGGCGTTGTGGACGAGGAGTAGCCACCGTTGTGCGGAGAGTGGAGGGATGGTGGCATTGCGGTCGTGTAACCGGCGGACGTGTCTGGCGAAATTTGGTGGTGAGCGTGAGGATGATGTGGGTGGTGGTGCGGATGATGGTGGTGGTGAAGGTGATGAGCGTGTGGTTGATGGCTGTGACTGCTGTAGTTCATCAACTGTGGTGTGGGAAAGTATGCTGCTGCCGCGAGACGGGCTGCTGCTGCGGCCGCCGTTGGAGATCCCTGCCCACCAGTCGCCTCTGGATACGCTAAACCGTACTGCAACTTCGTTTGAACTGTGTAGTAGTGGTAGAGCCACGAATTCGCCCGCATCACCGCAGCTTCTCGCTCGCTGTTAAATTTCATACTAATTGTTAAAATTGTCTTGAACCAATAGCAACATCTAATAATTTTTTTATATTATCTTGATTCGAAAAATACGTAAAAATGTGTGAACGACAATTCGTACTCATGAATGAATCACAGTTTATATACTTGAATTTGGTTAAAATAGTTAGAACGCTTAAAGTCACAGGAAGAATAACAATTTGTTAAGTTGTGTGCATAAATAATATCCACAAAATGTTACCCAAAGTATATATAGTGGGAGGGTATGTGTAGTCTCCAGTGCAATATGCATAATGCATTAGGTTGGAAGTGAGATTTAAAGGGAGAATGAAAATTACGAGAAGAGTAAAAATTCACCCTTAGGCCGAGAATAATAAATGACATACTGAGTGCAGTAACAATGAATACTAATGTGATATTGGTGACGGTCAGCCTATAAACAGTATTATAATGTTTAAATCCGATACGACCATTAGGTTTACAGACAGTGTGTATTTTCACTTCAATGTATTCATTTAGAGAGTTTTCAACCTTACAATGGCTCAACAGAAAGCTTCACTGAAGCATTGTACAATTAATATTATTTCTATGGGTTGATTTTGTGGATAGAACGGAAATCGCTATACTGTTTAACCAAGCTAGTGTGAACTGAAAGGTTAGCTTTGTATTATATATTTAGGTACACAGAAACATTATGCTCACTGTATATCAGTAGGCAACTAATGTTTTGCTGAATAAGTAAATAAGCAGTAGCTGGTAGATTTGTCACAAGAAGAGTGAACGATTCTGTGAGTAGAACATTAGAATGAATATTAAGCAGTAGCAGAGTCAAATGCTTCACATTCATACGTTTAGTAGTCAGTTAATGCCTACAATTAAATGCTGTGCATTTATACTGTGTGAAGAATCATATATGTACATACAGGATGGGAGTAAGTCGAGTACACAGATTACATCTCCTATACTGTAGGTACACACTCGTAACACACAATGTGTGACGTGTACTTTGTATATATAGTTATTAGTAGTTGCATACTATATATACGTGTTTCAATGTTTGTCCAAAATATCCAAAGGAGCAGATTTTGATATCAAACAGTGTTTTTTGTTCACTTTCAATAGACTTCTCGTTAAGTTCCAGTAGGGGGTCGTCTTTTTCCAAACACTCCAATTGAATCAGACAAAAAGTCTGAGGACTTTTTTCCGAGGTAGGGATTTTCTGCAATGAATAAACGATGAAACGGCACAAAATGAGAAATCCCTACACACACAGGATCACACAAGTTGTTTTCTCCGTTGTGATTCTAAACTCACTCTGTGCCTTGTATTCTTCAACTGTACACAACCTCTTTATGAGCTGTTATGTTACCTTGCGCTCGTTCATGGCTCTACTACTATGTAGATAGTAATTCCATGTACAGCTCACATAAGTCGACTTTAAGCTAAACTATGCGCTAGCAGCATCCAGAATCATCATTCTTACTACACACATAGTAAATAAGTATCACCTCCTGTGTACTACTAACTACCAACTGATTCCACAGTCAAGTCAGCAATGAAGCCAAGCCTTACCTTGCCTTTGACTTCATCACTCCTCTCTTCCCTTCTCTGGGTAAAGAGTAAATGCAATTCACTTTATTCAATTCCACCAAAAATCCACACAGCAAACAATGTGCATAGGCTCTCCTTCTCTCTCACTCACTCACTCTGTCTCTTTCATCTTTTCATTTACTCTTTTGCATTTCATTCAAATATTTGAACACACAGCAAACAGATATTCAGTCTCAATATATGATGCTACTTACCTCTGTATGTGTAAGTAGTAGTAGTAAAAAATGTATAGGTAGACATGGTGTGTGAGTATGGATGGTTACGAGATTTTGAATTGCTAATGCCTACCCACAACCATCTACTTCATCCTACATTTACAATTCACAAACTCACAATCAACCATTCAGTGACACATTCCTACGCAACGCTGCCTTGCACCGTTTTTCACACTAAAGGTTACATGCACATGCACCGTGCAAAACTGTCTGTAGGTGGATAAATAGCAGTTCTACATACATATTATGTAATGTAAAGATATTGTTGTATGGGATGACAATTTGTTACCTCATTTGTCCAATTTGGTCAATTGTAGAATTAACATACTTTTAGAGTAAGAATTACTAGAGTACCTACTTATTCTCTGTGTCAGTAATAATTTTTTCTTCAACTATTGGAAGTTATACACGCATTGAACAACTCGTACCGTAGCAAACACAAAAATGTATTAATCATTCAAAGTAAAGCATGTTTTCTGTTATCTCGCAAGTTTTAAAAGAAAATAGTATTTAGGACATACTAGGACAAATAATGTTGAAGAATTTGCACTTTTAAATCAATATTCCTAAGAAAAAAACAGATTTTAAGAATCTACTCACAGGCAAAATAGAACCTTTTTTTTAAGAAATCTTTTAGTCTGTTTTTACGAATGAATGAAATATCTAGTTACCTTTCCATACCCCACCATTCATTCACTATTTATTTTATATAATACATATTCCACATAAGCTATAATAGATCAAGCGATTTTTAATAAATCCATCCACACACAGTTGATGAAGCAGTTCAATGTGTTGTTGTCCACTTTAGGTATACATGCAGTACACGGGTTTGTTTAAAAAAGTGGCTGATACCAGTATTTTTGTTAACTGTTTTTTACATTCCGTACTTTTAGTTGTTGCAACATTGTTACATGTAAGCATTCAAGGTAGGATTATTAGAATTTTCCCAATGTGCTTTGAATTTAATGCCCATCAAAATTTAAGATGCACAGCTAAAGCAAAATAAGCCGCAAAACCTCTCCCAGGTACGCATCACCACCATTTTACCACGACACCATCACCACAGCCAGGGCCACAGACCGAATCGAACAAGAACAATAGCAAACATTGTGTACGATGCTGTAGGTAAACCAATTCTACATTCATTCCCCGCTCTCGTTGTAATAATGAAAGACAGAAAGAATGCAATGAAAGAAAAGTACAATTCCATCAGCAGCCAAGCCAAACCATGTAAAGTAATTCAAAGCACTATCATTGTCCTCGACATCAACTGGCTGACATTGCATCAGTTACTTTATTTTCCTCCTCTCTGCCACACAAATAAACGTACTACATACATACGTATCCACAAGTCAAGAACTTCACAATTCTTTCTTTCCCGAGGAATGACGAAACTTAATTTAAATTCAAATCCAACTGAACAGACATTGAATTTATGTATTTCCTATGAATTCTACTCGGAAACTTACCTTAACACTTGGTTAGTCGCCACTATGACTGACTGTTGTTGCTGTTGAGTGTCCGATCCATCTTTAACTTGAAGAACGCAATGTACCCAAACCCAGTCCCCAGTACGAGTTTGCAATCGCAATAACAAAATGCACGATTTCTCCTGCTCCGATTGACTTACTGTAATTCAAAGTCAAACATCAAATCATTACAATAAAATCATAATCAATGAGGCAAGCAGAGCTTGTTATTCGACAAAAACGTCATTGTTACACTCACTGCTCGTTATCTTAAACAGCTCTCCTTCCATAATGGCCAGTCAAATTAAAATCAAACGATTCCAATTTAGACTAATCATTCGTCGTAACGACAGAAAGTCTGCATTTCTGCTTGTCTCTACTTGTACCTTCGAAGTCGGCAAGAAGCATGGAAGTCAAATAAGTTTCTTCACTGGCCTCGCCACAAGAATGCCATTACGGATACGAATAGTGGTAAAATGTAATACATAGTATTCCCTACTATTTACTATAGACAGAAAATACCTTTGTTGACCTGATACAGTATGAAAAACAAAACCAGAGGATCGTTTACCTCATCAGGTGATAACTATATCAAGTTGAATTGAGTCATTTTGAGAACTACCTACGGCCTACTACTTGATTCCACAATATACTTACAAATATATTATGCAGCACCAGCTAAACATGTTACAAGCATGTAAAATTCGTAAATGACGAGCAATGCTAGATAAAATCTCGTGTTGAAAGTTATATAATGGAATAGCACTGTGAGAGTGTGATGTGTGAGTAACTTGGTAAAAGTTTCAGTTTTTTTCTGCTGACGAGATGCATCTCCTCTTCATTCGTCTCCGGTACATACATTACTACACTACGGTTAAGACATAAAAAGGTCTTCGTTTAATGTCTCAAGTGGGTTACATGACATAACTATAAACTGTACGTGTAAAAAGGCCTTTAGAAACAGCGTTACTTTAAGATTGTATAAGTGGCGCGGTGCGTAATGACGTGCTCAATTTATCCAGCACTTTATCTAAATGCACAACTCCGCGCTCCATTTTATCAGTGGTTTTCATTAAGCATCGCGTCTAGTATGTACTGGTAACTAATGATAGGTAATACAAAGGTAAAGTGCTCATCATACCACAATAACAAGAACCTACTACGATTATTTTATTTGTAGCATAGTATTGTAAATTAGAGAAAAAAATATGTTGATCGTGTACGCTATTGTAAATTGAGATTTACAAATAATATTGTATACAGAGAGTTGCAGGAAGAGAGAGAGAGAATGCCGTGTCGGTGCTAAAAGTCTTTTGATGCGGTTACGAGAGCTAATGGCCCTCGTTCTCATGTCATGGAATTGCATTCAGTGCAGATCAGAGTTGGTATTGGGAGCAGAACTCGGAGCGATTTTTATTATTAAGGAGTTAACAATGGTTGGTGCTTGATCGTGACCTGGGTCTCGCGTAATTCTCTTCAACACAACACAAAACAGTTCCAATCAATGCAACATAAAGGGATGAGTGTAAAGCCGCGGTGTTGTTTAACTTGCTGGTGCGATTGAAACAGCCACTACTTCTTGTTTGACGATGTGCTGTCCTCCTCTGTTCATTTTATACACAACCTGAGCACTGGATATCATGCAGTACACACAGTATAGTATATTAATATAACAATATAATATGTTTATACATTGTTTGCGCCGTTTCCCAGAGACGTTTCAAAGGATATTTAAGAGATTCTTACGAGAAAATGACGCCTAAAGATGAATTCCACTTGTAGTAATATTATGTGATGCACTGCTCAATGAATAAGTGAGAAAATTGAAGTAATAGTTGCAATAAAGTAGAATATATGCTTATAACTTGTCAAATAGATGTTCTCCAACGGTGGTGCAGAGTTTCCTTCAGAACAGAAATCTTTCAAATCCTTCAGATCTTCTCCGCATCATACAGCACACACTTTCGTTCATGAGTACTGTGTGACGGGTGGAGGAGAGTCAGCAGCAGAAAAGCAGAGAGGACCACGCGGCCGTTCATGCTGAAAAATCGTGAGCAGTGCACATAGTACAGAAGGTACGCCCTGGCGTGATATACCCGATCAGGTCATGAACTCATTATAGTTATACGGTATATACGTTCTCCACTATTACCCTTTGCCTTCCTAACGTAACCTACCTACAATGCTAACTACATCTGTATTACTACTACTACAACTAACCAAGTACTTAAGGACCTTTACTACAAAGACGTAATTTTGGCACTGAGCGTGGAAAAGAGGAGAGAAAAAAATCAATTACTTAATCGATGTTTGCTTTGGGCTTCTCGCATGTAATTCCAGTGTATGAGGTGGTACCATGAAATGCCTCCGAGCTCCGAACGTGTGTATCCCAAATAGTACTCTCCACTGAAAACAGAAAACAACATGTAAATAATCGTATCATACTACGGGAAGTCAAACTCGAGCTTCGAAGACAAAGTGCGGATGAGGGCGAGCAGGTCATATTTTTTAGAGTGAAACACGTAATACATACTACTACTAAAATAAGGAATCTCTAACTTGTCTTAACTAGATGAACAGCGTTTAGGTGTGCTCGTAAAGATTCCAATCATATATTTTACTATATATAAAACAACATCAATACCTGAAGAAGAGAATTTTACTACAGTGTTACTTGTACGTATGTATTGTACGTATGTATGTTTACAACTACAACACTCATTGAATGCAGTTTAAAAGAGTGAGCTGCAGTGTCTATGATTAATTGGCTAGTTTACTCGCCTACTTTTTAATAGCTAGTTATTCCCACGCTCCAAACTTATCATTAAAATCCTAACAGAGAATTAAGCATTTATTACACAAACAATATTAGCTCTAATCTGATTCATATCTGGCTTGTCGTCTTTGGAAAGAGGGCAGAGAGAACGAGTAGCTACCAAGTAATTTCCTCTTTTCTTTCTTCTCTTTTCTTCGCAGGTAGCCAACCAGCAGAAAATCTCTGTCTACAACACCACTTATCATGTACTTACTAAAAGAGACTAACTGTCTAGATTCTGTTACAACAATGATAAAAGCTGCTTTTATTAAGATACGAATTGTGTACTAATTAAGCAGGCCAATACATTAATGCATTAGCAGACACTAAAATACTATTTTAAGTCCCTTTCTTGGTTTTCTACACAAACCAGATCTGCACTCAATTCTCTTTATAGAGACGTTTCCTTACCACAAACACACATGTAGGCCAATCCACGAATCACTTTAATCGGAATTTCTTTATAAGTATTTATTTTGTTATCGCTTTGATAAAACTCAATTTAGCCTACTTCGTTTCAAAACTAAATACTAGTAAATACTACGAAAATCGACTTTTGTGTTTCGGTGGTAAAAATGTGTATCATAATGTGCTGCTGTCAAGAGAATACACAAGTCCAATCATTATTTCTCCGTAAAATATATTCTTGAGGGTAGTCCAATTGTTTGAGAATATTTAGTATCATATAGGCAAGCAATTTAACGCGTGTGGGTAAGAAGGAAATTAAGTAGGTACACTTAAATGCGGCGGAATTGATGGAGGTCGGCCCCTTGACGTTTACTTGATCTAAATAATGTACCTGTATGCCCCAAGTATACACTACTCAATTCAACATTCACATAGGTTGCTACTACCTAAATAACTGAAACTACACCGTGAATGTTCCGAGTACAAGGCTCACTTGTTCTTACTTGGACACATCCAGTCAAGGTATGCAGATGATAATTCTACCTTACAGAAACATTATTAAAGAGCTGAAAATTGGTGCCTTTTAAAATAGCGTACTCAGTTTTTATCAGAGTAAACGATCACAGAACTGAAAGAAAAAACCTGTTGATAATTAATGTTTTTATTCATGTTCAATTTAGTTTTTTGTGTACTTTACTCTTTCTGTGTAGCTCACTTTAAAGTAATACGCTCGTCTATGCAAAGAGTTCCACTGTCTACCTAGCTTACAATACACGTATTTCCCTCTGGTGCAACCATCACAGCACAGCAAAGAGTTTATTCTACAGATAGAACCCTTTTACTATATCAGAAGCAAATAACAATAAGACAACATTGTGTTCGTCTGCATAGCCTTCTTTTGTTTTCCATTGTACCACAAGGATTTTGTAAGCCGTAAACATCACTTTAAATAGGAAAACTTCAATCAATACAATACTACGTGTTATGCGGTGGGAATTCTACAAGCAATATGATACCGTATTTCTTCTACTTCAATTCAACTGCCGGCAATGGCGCCATTTCTATTACAGTCTACAAAATTCGCATTGACATTGACGCAGAAGTTATATAAAAACATGTTGAAGATCATTTTTTTAACAAAACCATTTCTGGAACGAAATATGGAGCCGGACTCTTTTAAATATCAGATGAAACAATAGAATAAATACTGTATGTACTGCAGCAAAGCAACCCGCTATACCTGCTATGTAATAGTAATAATATTATTATAACAAATGAATACATTGGTAATAGACAAGATCTAGCATAGTTGATGCAGTGCCGCTTACTACCTGTAAGCTGTTAAGTAATGGCAGCAGTATTTATGCAAAGCAATGACTGAGTGAGTGAGTTGGATTTTTATATCACGTTCGAATCTGTCGGGTGAGCTGATAATAAGAGTAATATCTTTGTTGGGCTTGACAGCCAAGTGTCATAGCAAACTTTTAACTCGGCCTTCTTAAATACTGCTACAGCCTATCTGCAGCCTACTGCTACGGCTTAGAATCATCGCAGGTTGGCAACCTCTTTCTAAACAGGACGAGATTGAAGAGCTTTGTAACATGTTGTGAGTTTTTAACTGTCTTCCTACGATTTTTAGTTTCTTTTCATACAATTCTCGTAGACAACACAGACAAAACCAACACCTCCAGTACTTTATTTACCATATGCACATCTTGTTAACATAACTGAATCTCGTACCTGCAACAATATTTCTACATACAAGCTCTTCAAGATAATACCTATGTAAACATTTCTACACTCGCTGCAAAGCTACTTTGGAATATAGGAGCCGCCGCTGCCGCCACATTGCTCATTTATTTCATTTCACCTGCCGTTCACTTGCATTTACATCTATTACTTTATTTGCTAGACGTAGACAGATAAATATGAACGCAGTAGGTAATTCATGCGATTGATTTGTATGTTACAATTTACACATTTATAGCACTAAAGCAGTAGTAGCATTGAATTGAAAACATTCGTTTTCACATAGCGAGAGGTGTTCGACATGAGAAAATAAAAATTCTACACTCTTGATATAGACAGTGTGCATAATGTGTGCAGTGTGTGGGTAATATTCCATATTCATATCAGTGCTTATTTAATAAGTAGCGGAGCGTCTGGATCATTTTGCAGACAATGTAGCAGTAGTACATACATATGTATACATATATGACACCACAATATATAGGAATGAAATGAACTCTCGGTCGCTTCCAATATTTAATGCAAATTTCTTCGGCTGTCTGCGTGCACACATAAAAGTAAATTGAATGGATTGGAAATAGTGGTGGAGAGACTCGCGTCTCGTTCTGTTTGGCATTTGGTCTGGATTACGATATTGAGCTATCAAGATTTCTAAATTAATAAGAAGCAAGTGAAGGATTTACTTTCGATCTATGTGCATAAATTTCATATCCATGGCATGAATGGTGGTGAAAACGTTGGTGGCTCCTTGCACCACGCATTCTCGAGTCTCCGGCATTGCTACTGGTGTACACGTCGCAACGAAGACAGGCTCGTTCCGGGAGCACAATGGCAGGTACGACAAGAAGTGACCCTGAAGTAGCACCACCTTTATACACATAAAATTAGCAATGATCAAATTTCCATTGTAACATATCCGCACACTTGCGCTATTCACATCTGTACACAGAGAAAAAAAATACTACTGTACTGTAGTTGTGTGCACCATACCGATACTGTATTTGTAGTAAAATTATTCAGAGAGGCCTGATGCAATGCAATAATAAACATGGCACATGGCCCGTTTCACGACGACACGACTCAAATTGCAATCAGCATCTCTATGCAAACTTACCTGTCCAATTTAATACAGCTTCCCATTAACAAAAGAATCGTATAAAGCTCACGTGTACTTCTGTGACGTGTGCTGTACGCCAAGAAATCGTTGGTCGTATAAAAAATCGTATTTTCTGCAACTTTACCATTTACGTGTGCTACCTGTTGCTCTCGTGAAATTACTCTCTTTCTCTCTCTCCACGCCACTACAATAAATAAATAGCCCTGTTTCTACCACTCTATATGTGCTCAATTACAATGCTATTGCTACTAGCACAGCACCCACGCTTATAAAATCATTTCAGAAGCTCTGTTGCCTCGCTCACGTCCACCGCATCAATTTCCATCCAACTTTATTATTACATGTGTCTACATCGGTCAATTGTAATTTAACAGTCATCATTTCATCAATATGTACGCTCATGTCAATTTCCCCTAACGAACCCAGTCGCGTTCTAAATTGTGGACAGACAAAAACTGTCTCTCTCTACTAAACAAATTTTTCTGGTATGAACTTCTGTTCACTCTTCCTGTATGCCTGCATTATGTATTATTACTGTGTATTTTCTAGCAAAAATAGTTATCAGTAACGAAAAGGAAACAAAAGAAATGTTGAAATCGGTCCCTAGGCTCAAATTATGATTTATCTTTCATTGTTTCCCTTAACTCGGCTTTGTTCTCCCATTTCGCCCTCTAGTCATTTTAAAGTTTATTATTGTTGTGTGTTTTATTGTTGTGAAGGTATAATAAGTCTCGTAGATATATCACAATACCTTCGAAACACTCCACACATCTGGTTTTATTGTTTCCTCTCATTTTGCACACTACTAAACGGTATGCTCGTACATTCCCCACAGTCTACGCGATTCCCTCTTCATTCATGTCCATCAATTCGGCCAACTGTGATGCTTGTGAGCGCCTTAGAGCGAGTGGATTTTACAAACCGTGTACTTTCACTACTTCTAAGGAGATGTAAAAAGCCCAGATGGAACGCGAAATAATATTTGCAAAATTGTGAAGGCGGCAAGAGCCATACAAGAAACGTGCATAATGAAAATAGTGAAAATGGCCACATTTATAGTCGCGACTCGTTCGATTGTTGTTGTACGTAATTATTTGAATTTGCATGTGGTGGAATAGGAATAGCAACAGTGAATGGAATACCTTAAGATGCAGATACTAGAGCTGCTACTATGTACAACAACCACCACTTGCTAACCATTCGTTTACTGACTTTCAAAATGAGTAATATTGTACGTACACGATTGCGGTTATTCAATGCTATAAGACAACTCTTTCATATGTACATGTGTTTCTACTGCAAGAGCACATTGCAAAAAGTATCGCACACTGTGATCAGCTAATTAGATTTGCTGATTTCTTTTGAGCACTTGTGGTGCAATGCCCCTTCGCAATTAGTAATCTCTGAAAAATGCGAAATGCTACGGCAAGTCTGAAACTGAGTTATTACGCCTTCGCCTGTGTACATGCTGATAATTATGCAAACTTCTACATTTACTGAATATGGCATTACCGCAGTGGCAAATTGTCTACCAACTCTATACACCTTTGAAAATGGACGCTAACCAATGCTGCAAGTTGTACTCAGTTTGAAATGTAAATGGCGCTGTAATTACATTATTATTAGTTGTGATTTAATTAAATTAATTATGAAATAAATTGGACTTACTTTTTGATCACCGAATCGCATTTGTCTGCGTGCATTCCGTGACACATTCATGCGACAAAGGAAAAGTCTCGTCTCCTCGCCAGGTGGATTTTGCGTGTTGGAACTTCGGAGTAGCTCTGCTTGCACTGTTTAATAATTATATGTATAAGGGTATGTTATACTTGTCGAATCGAACCGAAGAATTAAATAGATAAAATGATATACAGAAAAAAAGGTATAATGTACCGGTTCCATGGTCCGCCTTGTCGATAATGTCGTAGACACTGTCCCCATGTATAAGCAGATCTTCCTGTGAGAGAAAGCAAAGGGTACAACACAAAACTTTTTTAAATCCAACCAGATATTTGGCTCAAAAAGCGTTGGGTAAGCACCCCCTCTCCCCCAGCCGAACCACGTATCAGCGGGTCCTCGTAGACACGACAAGCCAAGCCAATAAACAAACATTATAAAGAAATGTTAATGTTGATACAATCATAAAGTCATCCATATCCATCCATTGGATTTCCATTTCATTCATCTAGATCTCATCCACTCACTCCATCAAATCAAAAGAATTCTTCACTCAAAACATAAGCTATACACAGTACATACACAGCGTATAAACATGCAGCCCAAATGCAAATACACATACAGAAAGAAGTAAGTAAAATAAGAAGACGCATTTTAGACAAGTGAGTAGCTTCACCTAACGATTTATCTATAATACCTACGTATTTATTGTTTGCCCGGAGATATATAGTTCCGGTCGTTGTGAGTGCACTGAATGGTATTGAGTGTATACGAGTTGAAATGTGATATTTGGTTCACACCACGGGAGTTAAATCCTCCGTAACCATACATCCTGCGTTACACACACATCCTCAACAACGAACATTTGTACATATCCACATGTGAAATGTGATGTGCCGTGTACTCTCTCTGTCTCTATCTGTACGCTTAATACAGAAGAGATAGAGCACCGAGAGGTTCTGGGTACACGAAGAACAAGAGAAGAGAACACACAGTCTCACAATGAAACACAATGGCCTGCCACACCACACACAATTCACAATCCACATGCCATTATATCTCGTACGCCGTGAAATGACTAACATCGCATCACACAACGCACAGAATGAAATAAGATGATTTTGTTTTGAATTGTTAAGATTCTATTCTGTTCCTTTCTTTTGCGCTGCTGCCTGGGTGAATGGGTAAAAACTTGAGTGACTGACTGGACTCATATAAGATTTGAGACTTGCTCTCTAAAAGCTACTTCTAACATTAAATATATATTATAGGCACTAAAATAAATTATACTTATAAGTAGAATTTAATATAAAGCAATAAAATAATCTACGTAGACATATATCCGTATGTGTCACTATACATTTTACGAGTAACATTATTTATTTATGTGCTGTTCGTATGGCATCTAAGTAAGTGAATCCAACTTTACTACTACTACAATGTATACTTACTACTGCTAAGTATTGACTATATGGACATTCATCTCACCAGGAAGATGAGCTCAAGAAAAACGACCACAATGACGATACGACTCGCTGACGCCGATGTACAACCTAGGTGGTCATCAATATCGTTAAATACATCTTCGACTGTCTGAACAATCCCAACACATCATTTATATCAATATCCCTATTTATTATTAATTTCACGAGAGAAGAGACATTGTCTCTCCGCTCTTAAAACAACAATCACAACAACAACAGTCAACGTAAGTCAGACTCAAAGTCAAAGAGTCAAGTCAACGTTTGTCTTCGTTTGACTGACTGTCCTTTCCCCCGTTCCGAGACCGCAAGCAGAGATAAGGGGCAGACAGAGCACACAAGAATTCAAATGAAATGTACTACATGAGCAAATTTTATGAGAAAAGATGCGTCATTCTTTCATGTAATGTTTGAATTAAATTACTCATAAAGTATCGATAGAGTGTCCGATAAGATTTCTTGTGGCACTTTCAAGGCACAACGAGTCGTGTCGTGCGGTGGCTATGGTAGAATCACCAAAGGAAAGTAGTCCTGCCTTCACTGCCATTACGAACTAAGTAGAACATAAGGCTCCATAACAATCAGCTTAACAGCAGCGACGGAATTTAATGGTACTAAAAGGATTTTTAATGCATGTAACATATAGTTAATACGACAATAACAAAACTATTTGTTACCTGACCTGAGTCAGTTCTGTCTGTACGGACGATTTCATTTGCATAAAAAAATTTGATGCAAACAATATGAATTCTACTTTGGTGAATTATTTATGTGCAAAAATGATTAAAAGAAAAGTATACTTGTATGTAGTGTATCAAAAAGTCTATGAATGTCACTATTAAATATGGTATGTTATATATTTTTCTACTAAATGATTATAAATATACAGGTACATCATGTAGTACAAATATTGGTACTGCAATGTTGCCAGGTATTTAAAATAAATGTCATTTGCGGATTAGAGACTAGTGAGTGAATGGACTGATGGTCATATTGTTTGATGGTTGAGCGTCAAGTCAAAGAGAGGTGAGAGAGAGATTTAGCAAAGGTACGAATTAATCTGATAGATAGTTAACAATAAGTGGAAAGGTCAATGGAACGTTGATTGACATATGTGATACTCTTTGCAAAAGCTAATCCTTCTTCATTTTCCCCATAGTTCAGAGATGCAGTGAGACAGCCAAAGTACCTCAGACCAGACTCAAGAGCTTCATCTGGATTTAAACTATTGAATTTCTTTTCGTTGTAGGTAGTACGAGTATCTATGAGAGAGAGAGAGAGAGCAGGTATTTGTTTCGAGCATGTAGTATTGCTCCACTCACACTTGCACATCACTGCATTGAAAGGAAGCCCCCACCTACTCTTCGTTCTCAGCGTGATATTGACGTGGTAAAAAATAGAAGTTTCCAGACTATTTTTCATCTTGGAAATCCTTTCCTTAGACAATTAATCTAGTTTGGGATTGTGAATTGAGACTAGCCCTGGCCTGTCTGTTTACATAGCTGTGTAGAGTAGAGGCGCACTAGAATATGTACCTGTGTACTACTAGCACAAGTACGTGGTGGAAATGGAAGGAAGGAGAGAACAAAGGTACCACAAACGGATGAACTCTTGGTCTCTGCGTAATAAATGACAATGGGGACATTTCTTTGTGCCTTCCAAATCTTCCCCGTGTGACGATTTATATGTATTATTTATCTGTCAGTAAGTGATCCTACTTATTTGCTTTGTTAGACTTTAGAAGATGACAGGTGAATTCCACAGTTTCTCCAAAGGTCTTACAGACTCCTTTTATAAAACTTCGTTTAAGCAGTCTCTATATAATTTGCCCTTTAATTTAAATCGTAATTCTTGAAGTATTAATATTAATGACCCTTACAATATCTTGTAAAGAAAGCCTCACAAGGCACGTAAATTTTAATCTTGTTTCCTAGTTACCTACATAAGGTAACTAGGAAACAAGATTAAAATTTACGTGCCTTGAAGCCTCATACATTTAAATCGAAAATTGAAATCAATTTTCCATAAATCGTATTTACTTAGATCTCAATAGACACATCGCCTTCGGTGACAGTTAAAAGATCAAAACTGACAAAAAGATTTCGTAAATAGTACTAATGGCTACTGGTAATCTTCCACTTGCAGTAATTGTAAGTCAGAACGATTCTAATAATAAGAATACGAGTACAGTCTTCTAGTAAATAAATAGTTCAAATAAACTCATTTGTCAATGCAAAATGCACATAAAACAGATCCTTTTTCTCTTACAATTCTGGCCGCATGACTATTTTTCGTGCGTACTTGATAACAACCATGGGAAATAATACAAAATAGGTTCGCGTGCCACGAATGAAGTTGTAAAACAGGCTAATTACCGGGAATCCCCGACAAAACACAAGAGATGAAGTTAACGCCCAAATGTAAATGTCACTTTGGATATATTTTAACTCGGAACATAAATATTACACACACTAGGGGTGCCTTTTAAAACTATCTTAAACGATTTTTTCCTCGTCGGACGATTCGCTAAATCAATTTCCTATCTGGTTCTCTCTGTCTCAGTATCAGCGTTCTCATTCCACTTGTCTGTGCAGTGTTTTATACAGTCAACTCTTGTATCTCTCTTTCTTCAGTGCTGTGCCGCCGTTGATAGTTACATTTTAACGTTAGGTACAGAATCACTCTTACCTGGATTGGTGCACTGCGTGGATAGTTTTCTCTATGAGAGCAGACCATCCCACGTCTATCATAACTTTATGAGTTCATACGATTCTCATGCATATAAAGTACCGCGCCATCGCATAGCACAGCGTTGGTGATATGATGATGTTATAAATGCTCCATGTAATTTCTTATTCATCCCCGTTCCCATCATTGAATTAATGTGTAAGCTGTTTATCCTCTGATTCATACGCTGTTAATGCTCAGAGCTGTCCTCCTGTGTATAAAATGAGATCTTGCAACCAAAACCAGTGATTCAAGAAGGTGCCGTACCTTTTCGGCCTACCTACACATATACTACCTACCCACCGAAATAATTCGATCTAAGTAACAACAGGGCCCTTTTGTGCCACAGACCATATTATTGACTCCTCATGTTGCAGCAATTTTAATTATAAATCATTTACAAAATAGAAGATACTTCGAAGAAGGAAACGGTATACTTATTGTACCCCTTGTGTTTGGGTAGATATTTAATGAACACGTAAGGCAGACACTGTAAGTAATTTGATGGTATGTAAAGTAAATACATGGGGTATAATGAAATTTAATCTTATGATTTAAATGAAATATTCCCTTTATATCTTATATTTTTAATGTATATTTAAGTGTCCCGATGAGAATAGCAAAAGTGTTTGAGTCCATTTGGACTGTGTCTACAAATTCAGTGTTTATAGGTCGCTGTCCGTCGCTTTCTTACATTAAGCACCTTATGAATTCATTTTATTGTGTGAATTGCCGACGGTCTACTGACCATGAAAATTGCTGTTATTGTTATTGTTGGATTAGGCCGGATTCGGGACTTATCCCTTAAAATTAAAGACACCGACTTACAGAGAGGGACCTGAAGACAATACACACGGAGAGGACACAAGAAATTTTTCATCACTGATTCCGCTGTGTGATGATGGCTGCTTAAATAAAAGGAGAAATGATTTGAGGGATGGGGATGCTATGGCGGTGAATACACTTGTGTCTCTTCCTGAAGAGACCGTCAACTGACGTTCTATAGTCTGCAAGCGTATGTCTGCCATGATCTCATCAGCAACCACAAAAGCTCCATATTATTATAAGAAAGGTGAGATAAGGAAGGAAGACAAGAGAAAAGAAGCTTTTCTATGAGATGATTAAAATAATTTGGGAATAAAAGGGGCGAGCTTCTTCCTACCACCACACCACGGTTTTCTTTTGCCTTGGGATTTATTAGTGGAGTTGTCAGCGTAAAGTAAAAGAGTGGAATTATATACATAATAGCTTATTATTGTCTATTATGTGTATGTGTCAGAGTCAGAAGCTCCTCTGTCGTTTCTGCATTCAGTAAAAAACATTGTGTCGCGAAGTCATGCTGAATTCTGGTAGCCGCTTCATACAACCACCACAGACTCACTACCATAAAGAGAGTCATACTCATACTTCAAGGCACTTTGACCACACTTACAGTACAAATGGGTATAAGTGCGAGTAGTGGAGAAATATTATGGGTACATGGAGCATCAAAATGTAAAAAAAAAGATTGTAAAAAGCACCAAGGTAGGTAATAATGGATATTGTAGTGCATTATTTGTAAGACAGAGTGAGAGTGAGTGTTGAGTTGAGTTGCTGTGGCCTGGAGAAGTTTAATTGAATAAAAAACCTGGGGACTTATGAGAAAAAATGCTTAGACAATACGAAATGCTAATGATTTAACACAAAAAACCTACTTTCCCATGCTATTTTCACCATCAAAACAAAAGATTTCGATACACAGGAGTCCAATTCTGTAAAAAGCACCCCCCACATCGTCTATAATTGATCCACAATAACAACACTTTGAAAAATGTGTCTCATACACAGGCCCTCGACATAACACCACACCAACAAGACAAAAGAACAGTACCAATTGATACAATGATACAAAGCAACCTTGCCTCCTCTCTCTCTCTCTCTCTGTCTCTACCTTTCTATGAATTTCAGTCTGTAATCCATTGCTTCTCGTCTATTTAGTTTAACCTGACTTCTGACAGCATTTCTAGTTGACGATACATCCAAAGTATTCACAAAATAATTATATTATACACTTACATAAATACTAAGTATATCGCTCTCTATTAGCTAGTACTACAATTGTAATTTTATCGTATTGATTAATACAATGTCTATTTAAATACCTTTTACATTATAAAATATTCTGCATTTAATATATTTACAATATGTCAGATGCCTATAGTTCTTCTACGTATTAACGTAGAACAGCCTTACACTTTTCTATGAAAAGCATTTAATTACAACTCGTTCCAACTACCTAATTGTGCCCTCATTCATTTTTGCTGGCATTTCGTAGGAATCCCTTGGCGAGTGTGTCTTTAAGACAATATCTCGACTGCCTACACATTCACATCAGCACCAGCGAATACTCGAGTCAATAAAACATCTTTTCAGATGCAATGTATGGATGTAAGTACAAAATACAGAATGCATGAATGATGTTGTTTGTTGCTGCAGAGAGCACAATACAATACAAGCGATATACCGCTTTCTCAGTAGTACTACCAGGGAGGACAAAAACGACCTTCCCAAGCAATCTGAGCACAAGGTAAGTATTAAATGAGGGAAATTTAGAGACAATAATGCTTTACTATAAAGAGATAGGGAAGACAACTCTTGTCTCTGAATTTGGTAGCAAAGCAAGATGCTGTCTCTTTTCCACGTTGGATATAAGCTACTGAATTTGTATTGTCTTTTCTATACAGGTGCTAATTGCGGAAGTATGCCTTTTAATTTATTTCCATCATCTCGTCTATTCTTATCCCCCTTTCTTTGGCTAATGCCATTATTTTAACAACATTCATACTTCAGTGGGAGTCTCTTTCACAAGATAGCCACTGCTGCTATAATATCATTTAATATTGCATGTACACATCTTGACACTATAGTGTGTGCATGTAAAAATCTTTTCACAGTAGCAGCAACGTCTTAAATTAAGCAAAACTCATTGCAATATACTTCTGGGCAATCTATACGACAGCTATTGAGTGATTATTAATAAATACAAATTCGTGAGCGAGTCCGTAAATACCATCTTGAGGAGCACTATGCGTATGCATTTTAGAGTACTTGCAGTACATCACAGAAGGATGAAACAAAACAAGCTGATTGTTTTGTTGTGAGATGCTGAATACAGAAGCTCAAAGAGAATTGTTGAAAATTAAACGCTCTATTCATTCAGCTTTCTGTGGAATCATTTCACGTTGATTGGCTATTGCCAATTTTAATGTACTATTGGCCATTCATTAATGTTTTTCAATCAACGGAGGGAAATGAACCCAAAACAAAGTGACTGTGCATTCAGTTAAGTGCAAACAATGCTTTCCTTCGATAATGCAACGTAAATTGTTATTCTACTTACAAGATTGCAAAGCTCTGTGTCTGTTTCTACTCACCCAATAAGCGCAGACTCTGAATTAATAATGCACAAAATGTCAGATAAGGATTCCATTTCTATGTCTACGGGTTAAAATTCTATTCAAGAAATATACCGATTGAAGAGAGATGCAAGCCTTCGGGTGTTTCTGATTCTGTTGACCTTCCGTTATCTTTGNAATTAATTCCTTTTGTTCGTTCCATTGTTTATTAGAACCCAAATTCAAACGAGTGCAAATCTACATCTAAAATTCACCAGCTGCGCAATTAGCAATACATGACCGAATGGAATTTCTTAAAAACTAAGCTTGAATATTTTATTCATATACAGAAAATATCTCTGCAAGATAGAGTAGTAAATACATTTATAGTGGTATAGCGCAAGTCTGTAGTCTGTATTTACGTGGGCAGTGTAACTCCAATAATCACTGAGAATTTGTAGGAAGTTCTGCTTACCGCACATAATCAATGCGAAATGCAGACAAGGAATTGTGGAAGAAGCTGGCTATCTATCATGTCTGCATCTCTCATGGGATTTATTGGCTTATTATAATAATATAAATGGGTTTTTGATAGGAGTTACGACGACAGATCAGTTTCCTTCCTTTCATATCAACTCTCTTGTATTTAGATTGAGATTGAGATTCAAGAGAAATTGCTCAGGTCCTTAGGAAAACTGTCTCTTGCATAAAAGCCCAAAGAAAATTGAGTATCTGAATAATATGACTAGCTCAGTGTACTGAATAGTAGATGATGGGCACGTCGTCGTATAGCATTTTTCTGGCTGTCTATCCACTACGTAGTGCTTTAGATACGTTAAGCGTGGATTGAAGCTAGACACTAAGGAGAAGGAATTTTAGGTTACAGGTCAGTGTCCAAAGGGCCAAGTCGTGCTCAATTGCCACTCAGATATCATCTGGTAGATCACAAGAAGTGTGCGGCGGTGCTTGGCTCACAAGAAGAGAAGGACCACATTTCTTTCACGACTCAAGATTCATATCTTGTCTCTATCTGTTCCAAGCATCCCCTAGCTGCTTTCCTTTTGCAGCGCTCCATCTTGTCTTCCCATCCATCTCACAACTGCTATCGTACTACCAGTGTAGTCATATAGCTCAAAGTGTGTGAGTATTTATAGGTATGCACTGTGATATCAAATAAAACCAATGCAAGACAATCGATTCAGATCAACCATTCCGATTCAATATAACAACGTTATATCTCTGTACATTACCGTCATATGATTGCTGTATCAAAATTATAACATTTCCTTTGGAAATTCAAAATAGTTGATAGCAGGGTAGAGTAAAGATCATAGATCTCACTCGTCGTCTCATACATACATCGCCACTGCCGCAGTGAGCATTATAAAACCAAGTCTGTCTCTTATTATTTCACAAGATGTACAGTGTATAGGGTTTAGGTTGCTGCAGTCGGACAACAAGAGGAAACCAGATGACTTTTTCATGCATTCTATTGAAGCGTTTAGAAAAGTGTATGACAACCGTTCCTAATCGATTACAATTTCATAATGACTGTCCGTTCTTGTCTAATTGACATCTCACAGGTGTTTGATTCTGGCCGGTGATTTTGATTCTTGTACTCTCTTATTGTCCAACAGTCATTCATTCATTTCCACTTCAGTCAATCACAATCAAATCAGTTTTTCATCGGATAGTGTACTCTCCTCAGCCCTTATGCCTTTCAGAGCTCCATGTTGAATTGATGTATCAATTTGAATTCAATGTTGCCGAGTAAGCGACGAACATTGCCTCACCTCACACACAATACTACCACAGCGCCAGAAAAAATGCCAAAAAGGATTGGGGTTTTCTTGGGTTTTTGACCAAAAACTCGACCCATGAAAAGGAAAAACCCGATCCACTGGTTTTTTTTCTAAAACTGAAAACTGCTAATTTATTAGTATGATTGGTAGAAATTGTTTTGATATTAGTTTGAATCTTCATTAGATCATATTACAACTGTTTTGAATGTAATTAAACGTCGATTAAAGTCTATGGCAATATAAATTGTATGTCTTAATATTCCCTGTGACCAAAACCCAAAAATCAAAAACGCTTACACCGAAAAGTAAAAAAACCCAAGTGTAGGGGTTTTTGGTTGAATCACCCTGGGTTTCCCGTTCCCTGTGTACACGGTACACCTTATGTATACATTCAGAAATTGTACATAGCCTCGTGTGTACATGTGAATTCTTATGAAAGATAACAGATACGCAATACAATTGTGATTGCAGGAGATTCTCTCTCAAGTGCATATGTTGAAAA
>JABASC010001588.1:0-22267 GCA_019776185.1 Plutomurus gul | reverse complement strand
TACCAATTTCTTCCGTGCTCTTTTGTCCTTTACGCATGCGTTTATAGCTCAACTTGTGAATTATGTAAGACAAATCTTTCTTCGAGTTTCCGGGATGTACACAGCGCTGTTGTAGGTAACTTTTATTTATTACTTTTTGAAGAAAGTGAGAAAGTCATTCATGAGTGTCTGTGAACGTGAAAGTTTGATATTGTTCGTTCCTATACAAGTTGCTTATATAAACGAATACTCAGGAGAAGAAGAGAACACATGCAGACCGTGTGATAATTTCGGTGTGTCACCGTAACATACATGGAATAGGAAGAAGTTCGTTAACTCTGAAGAGTGCTTGTTGGCGTCCCTCTCAAAGTGGATGTGTGTATGTGGTAAGTTGCATATCACAGCCAGCTTTGATGAGCGATGACTCAAGTCAAATCATCTGCAGTTCAGTCTCGTCGTCCTCCGTGTTATTGGCTTCTTCTTTTCGAGTGCGCCTTCCAACTATTACTACTCTACAAATACATATAATCATGCCTATTACTCTTACCCTTACCATGGATGCATCACTGTAAATTTACCATATAAAAATTGTAAAGTAGTTTGAACACGGTTCTGTATTAGTAATATACTTGGTAATATACTGTAGTGCATGCAGATATGTTGACGATATAATATGCTAATGCATAGGATTTAAATACTAATGTATACTCCTGTAAGGCTCCTTAAGACGGAAAAAATAAGCAAAGAGTTATTAGCATTTCTCGATGTTATTCTTGTAAGTTTAAGTAAGACATACGGGAAGTGAAGACACTGAATATTGTAAAATGGGAGGGATTTGGCGATGCTTATGGATACGCGAGTGAGCGAGAGAGAGTTCAAAGGGAGCCTCATCTTCTTTTTCTCGTAGCACACAGAGCTAGCTGCTGCTTATATAACGGATGAAAATGTCTAAACTGAAAGAATGAGTCTACTGTCTTGTCTTGTCTAGTCGACTCATACTCATATTGTACGGGGTGTGCAGAAGACAGCAGCCGTGCACAGTACTCATCATAGAAATACTCTAGAGTTGAAATCAACAGAAAAGCATTAGTAGTTGTAGTAGTCGTAGTTGTAGTAGTAAGTCGTGGAGTGCAAGAGGAAGATGTGAAGTAAAGTCAAATCGGTTCGGATGGAAGTTGTTGTGTAGAGAAGAGAGACAGAGAGAGTAGGAGTATATATATATAGGGATGGTATGAAGAAGGAAAAGACATGGCATCCACACACACATACTGAGAGAGAGAGAGCATTGGAGGGAAGTATTCGGTTGAGAGGAGCACGAGTGAGAGTATCGAGAGGTGGATCACTCTCCGTTGAATCGTTTCGAGTTGGTTGGCTGGTATTTCTGGCAGGAGCTCATTCTGGCGCGTACGTACCGTTCTCAATTACCCGGTCCGTCCGAACCGAAAGATAAACATCATTAGCATTGCTCTTTTGAAAATTCTTTCGTTCGTGGTTACCACTACTACTACCACTGGAAGATCAACTGATGGCTCCAGACTACTATTGCACACACAAATACATATGGAAAATACTACCACTGTGTTTCACATATTCTGTAGTAGTAAGTAAGTAGTAGTGGAAGTGGTGGTAGTAGTGGTGGTGGATGCAATGTGGATGCCGTCTCTCTTCTGCTGATAAATGCTTAGTCGCTAGTCACTAAAGTTGACTTAACTCAAGCAGCTACCTAACTGTGTGTGTAGTGTAGCTGTTTTGGGTGCTACTTTATTATCTGCTGTGCTGTATATTGTCTAGTGGTGGTGCTAGGATAGCAGTAAGTATGCAGTTAGTCTGTACATAATGTGGATGATGGAATGGCTATCCGACTTCCCTATCGTCAACAAAATGACATGGTAATGGAATGGCTCACAAATGACTACTTCTACTCTATTACATATTTTCGTGTTGTTTACTGTTTCCGCGTGCTCCTCCGACGCTCTTCGTCTCTTTCTCTCTGTTCCTGTGTCTGTCTGCGTGTAAGCACGACGATGCAGTTAAAGTCCATTACACGAGGATACTCTGCGTAATTACGAAGACGTATCTTCATTCTTATTGTGTGTTAAGTAGTACATTCTGGAAAGGACTGACTGAGAAAAAAATATTACATTGTCTCTGTTCATTCTGTACTACAGAGGATTTTATTTACTTTTTCTATGAGACCGTATGTGAATGTATTGTACTAATGTGCACGTGCAGGTGGGGAATACATTGCTATGCCACATATTGTACTGACAATTGTGTGAGAGAAAGAGAGAGGATGTATCATTATCGTGTTTGCTCTTAGAATTTTTGGGGACCAATGAATAAAAAGTAAATGCTTTACTTTCAAGTAAACTGTACTAACAACGAAGTTGTTGGTGCGATTTATTTAAAATATGTGAAAGTGATGTAAAAGCATTCATTGCTTTTTTTGCTGTTATAATCTTATACACGTGTATCATTATTATTAGCTTGTTTTGTGTAAAGCGAGAGAGAGATAGAGAGAGTGCTTGTAGACATTTTTTGTATTAATTAGACAAGTCGCTGAAAGCGGATCTGTGATCGATGTTGGAATATATTATTTATACAGGGAAATAAAATTCCTATGTCGTGTGTCACAGTGTGGTAACTGGAAAACAGGGGGAATAGGAAATATTCCAAAAAGTAAGGTGTTTACGTGCAGTTTGGCATTGTGTTTCTTGCAGAGAGCAGCAGTACATCTATTTAAAAATTTAAACACTGGATAAATCGATGAATTCCCCGTGATCTGCATGGCTGTAGGGGCTAGTAGTTTTCTGAATTGAGAGCCATAGGAAAAGTTGAAATAAGACATAGTGCTATACTTTCCAATGTAATTTATTGCAATATTTTACAAATAAATTTCCATTTTCCAAGAGTACCGGTGAATGTGCGCGAACTCTGTTTGTGTTGCTGACAATGAGTAAAAAACTGGGAACATTATATGAATTCTACTTTTATGAAATTTGATCTTCACTGTTAAGTATCAGTATCTCTGCAAAAAATATTTCCCAGTGCACGCACGCACACCCTTCCATATATACATTACTGTACCCGGTACCGGGTGGATGTGTATCCAAATGTCGTGCAGTTATATAGTATTCGGTAGTAGTACAGCAATAGCACTGTAAAAAACATTAACTATAAGTAAATTTTTATACTATGCATTTTTGGAAAACTAGACACTTATTATCGCGCTCAAGAATATTCCATTGATACCTCTTTCTCTTTTTTTTCAGCGAAAAGATAACTTTTTTCACTGTTGGTTAAATTCTAGCCAGGAGCTAAATGTTCCTTCCTAGTGGATGGAGACAATGGAGTAACTTACACTGTGTAAGTGAATTGGCTAACAATAAGTTTAATTGGTTTCGTTGGCTGGTGGATCGTTGTTCTCGTTTTTTTCTTCGATATAATATGTTCCTTCCTAGTGGATGGAGACAATGGAGTAACTTACACTGTGTAAGTGAATTGGCTAACAATAAGTTTAATTGGTTTCGTTGGCTGGTGGATCGTTGTTCTCGTTTTTTTTCTTCGATATAAAATACGTATTTATTAGTAGTAGAAGAGATTACGTCTACCTCCGCAGAGAGAAATAAGATGGTCGTTAAGTTTCGTATCGAGAGAGCATTTTGTTGGTCGGTTAGGTTGGTGCTAAGTTTGAAATGAGTGGCTCATTATGAAGAAGCACTTGAGAAGATGTAAGGACATAAACGGCATTGTAAGCTGTTTTGTCGGAAATTGGTGGAGAGAAGTTTGGTTGTGTGCGATTAGGAGTCTTACTACTACTACACACACGTAGATATATATAATACAGAGAGAGAGAGAGAGAGAGTTGGGAAATAGAGTTTTTAGTTTGGAAATGCTGTTCCTAGTAGACGATGAGTAAATGGACGAGTTGGTAGCGGAATTTCTTTTATGTGATGTCCGTTCTTTTCGTTCGTCAATCTATGTATAGTATAGAGGTTGAAAGGGAGTTCTTGTGTACTGAGTGAGTGATAGTTGTGCTTGTGTGGTGCTGCCGCCGCCGTCGCTGCTCTCTCTCTCGCTGGCTGAACTGAATGACATTTATAGCCCCGCCATATAAGCCTTCTGCTTGCTTTGCTGCTGCTGCTGTTGTGTGTGTTGTGCTGTTGAGCAATCAGTCAGATCCCTGGCCTAGGCATGGTCACATCACATCCTTGACGACTATAACTACCACTCTATGTAGTATTACTCTTCTGTAGTTTGTCGCATGATATTCTCCTTAAGGCTGAAACTAAGAATTTTTATCGTTTCTTCGAGTAACTTGACTTTCTTCTTGTGCTCACTCTCTCACGGCCAGTTATACTTCGTCTTACTACTTTACTTACTATAGTCCGGGGTTCAACTTTCTCAGACTTGTTGGGTTGGCTTGCTTGTCTGGCGTGCGCCATGTTGAAACGGTGGGATGAACATGTCTTTGTTTTTCGCAACACTTCTTCACATCCAGTGCACGGCCTCTCCAAGGGACAAACAAGTAGGATATAATTAGAGCAGAGAAGTAGTTAATTTGGTGTGCAATGGAGATAACTGAAGGTGGAGGAGAGGAAGAAGGTGATGAAATGCAAAGTGGCAGTTATAGCTGAGAGAAAACAACTTTTAAATTAAGACGGAGCGATGTACGCTGTGATAGGGAATGAAATGATGATATTACATTCCTGTCCTTACTCACTGGTACTCCTGTTTGGTTAGTTAGAGTGGTGGTGGTGGTGGTAGTGTTACTCACATGAGGAAAAAAGATGGGGGATAAATGCTTCTTCTTCCGTTTCTTTACTCTCACTCTCTCTGCCTACATCGCGTTAGAGATGAGTTTATGTGGTGGAGTCGATATACTTACATATAGCGCAACGACCGCTCAGCAAGCTATAATTGTAAGGGATCAGTCATTTACGTTGTCGAATTTTTTCCTCTTGGTATCAGGCTTCAGGGTTGCAAAAATTAGTCGCTGCAGTCAAAATATTATTGTTAGTACAATATTAATTTAGGTAGTAATTGAAACAAAATGTGTTGCATTTGTTTTTGAAAATATAACTTGGCTGTGTGAATTGTTTAGGATCGATCGATTTCAGGAAGCGGAATTTTTTGTTCAACTCAGCGGCGGACGTCATACGTGTGTGTTACCTCGAAAGAGGAGTGAAGTGAAGTCAGTTGTTCGTTTTCGTCAGGGAGTTTGTTCGTCTCTAATATATATCTGAGTACTAGGACTAGGATCTATAGATAGTAGTGGGTAATAGTGGGTATAGAGAGTGGAGCTCTGAAAGTGTGAGGTGTTAGTTTGGTGGTTGGTTTGGTTTGGTAGTGAGTGAGCGAAGATTCATCAGAGGAAAGCTCCTTGGCCATTCTGGATGCAATGCATAGTGGAGTGAAAGAAGGGAAAGCAAGGCATAATGGCCTCAAAGATGCATTATTTAGGATCAGCGTTGATGTCCTACTCCATCGCCGCACTGACGGCCGACCGCTCCAGAATACTAATGCCGATTTTGAACTCAAATATGCGGCGCATTATATTGGGACCGTATACATAGAATTTTATCCCACTCACTAGCTCCTTCTTCCTACTTTTGATCAAAGAATAAAGCTTAGCGTCTCTCGGACTCACCACTGCCACTGCACACACACAGACACAGAGAACAGAGGAGGGAGCTGTGGTAGCTGTAGCTAACAGCGCACAGATAGATAGAAGAGAGAGAGAGAGAGAAGAGAGCAAAGCTCAACTCGTCGGAGCAGACGAAAGCATCAGAGATCTGAGTTTCCCTTGCTTCCAACCTTCTTCTTGCCGTCGACTTTCCCTTCAATGCTTGTTACCTCAGGATCTATTCAACTTTTACGTGATGTCATGTACACTCCAAGTTCTATTAATGTAAATGCATCTTCTAACTCCATTATTGCTCTTTCTATATTATAATAAATGTGCCCTGTTCTCACCCAAGTCACTTTGCTCTCTCTCTCTCTTCTTCCTCTTCCATCCTTTCCCTCTCTCCTCCCTCGTTCTCTCGTTCAACGAAAACTTTTATTCTCTCTCTTGTGCACACGAGACACGACGACGCTCATTTCGTTTAGCTCTCTGCGCTTACGCCACTTTACTGTATTTATTGTATGTGTGATATTATAGCACAGAAAAGTGCTATGCCATTTCTACTACTTAATAAATGTATTGTGTGCAGAAGTTTTAAGATATACTTCGATAACGGTTTAGAAAACTATTATTATTATTACATATACCGTTTTAAAACTATGCTTGGAAAAATACTGATGGTTCATCGTTTTTGGTATAAAGTACCTGGCGATTCCTTTGTTTGGCAATATGGAGATAATAAATATTATGAATACTGAATTCTGTAACTGAACTAATCAACTGGTACTAGTTAATTTGTAATTTGGCTTTTTTTATTGATTAGTGCTACATAAATAGTATTGGATGATGACGAAAAAAGTGTGAATAATGTGCGTAGAATTTCTGGGGCTTGCTATTGACAAATGATACAAGGTATAAGGGATTATTTATTTAGTTTAAGATTGAAATAAAGAGAGAGAGAGACGGATAGATAATCCGGTGCTCTAGTATCGAACATGAACTGTGTGTGTTCTTGATAGATTTAGTACTGTAAGTAGTGTAGCGGTGGTGGTTCAGCTTTTGGTGTAAAAGTCGGAGGAGCTGACAGAGATAAGAAAAGAAAGAGAGGGCAGACACAGAGAAAAGTGTCAAGACTTGAAGAGGAGGAAGACACATTGCCGTGGGAAGAAAGACTGAAGGTTAAAAATGTCTACAATTTGTCTGGTGAAGCTTATCAGAGTGGTTGTGGTGTGTGGAAATTGTTTCATATCACAGCCAGCTTTGATGAGTTTGGCCAACCACCAATTCATCTCATCAATCCATTACATGAGGCAATTAGACTATCAACATTAGATTGAATGAGTTCACAGAAGGACAGATTTAACCGAACCAACGACTGACTCTCTCTCTTCACATATAATATAGACTGTTGCTGCTACCACTGCTATTCTGTATGTGCATCTGGAGGTAGGTAGATTACTTCTACTAAATACTTTGCATTACGTGTTTTGTTTGTTCATCAAATGACAGTCTCTGCTGCTCTTTTGTAATTGTGTATAGTATACATATCTAAAAGTAAGCTAACAAATTGTACGACGTAAATGAAGGATATTTGTACATCTGCTAAATTTATTTAAAAAAACTACTCCAAGCAGATCCCATGGAAGCCCGCTCTCGGTGGGTTTTCATTGTGGTCGGTATTTAAGTGTATAAATGAAAAATGCAGCCAAGTTACCTTTGCTTAAATTTTATTTTGGGGACAATAATAAAATTATTTTTTATTTTCAACCTTTAAACAATGAAGTTTGAATTTGAAAAAATGAACGATTGGTAACTGTGTAGGAAACCTAAATTGTCTTGGAATACACTAGTGTGCCAATTTTTAAAGGAGTAATTATGAAAATTCAAATTTTAAGTTTGTAAGTGCAACTTTTCTGATTTTCAGCGGACTTTAGTCTCAATTTTTTCCACAAAATGTGCGAAAATTTCTTTTTGTCAAAAAACCACGTCTGCAATTTATGTACTTTGCCCGGACTATGCTAGTGTTCAAAGTTTTGCGCCACTAATTAGTCGTACTTTTATTTTTATGGCAATTTTTGTCGTAATTTTAAATTAAATTTTTTTGACACTGGTTTTAAGTATAAATAACCTACCTACGTTTCTTGAATTACACTAGCGTGCCAAGTCTTACTACTTTGGATTATGCTTAAATTTTATTTTTACGACGATTTTTGTCGATTTTTATAGTTTTTTTTCTAAATCGTTTGACAAAAATCATTTTTAGCTGATGTGAACATTTGATGAGCAGTTTTAGGTTAGATTACTTTTACTTCACCGAACGATCGCAAGATTGTAAGATATAAAATCGGCAAATATTATTTAATTTTAGAAAATTTTTGGCTTTATTTTTGGTAAAAAAAATGTACGATACTATATACGATGCGATACGTCTATACTGCTGGTTAACGAGCTCGTCCGTCCTAGAGCGAATTTACGAAATTTCAGGTCTCCAGTATTACGATTTTTTATCGCTCAGACAGATACAGACAGACCGACCAGGGTATCATCGCATAAAGACCCGGGGCGAGTTCCTCCGGCGGGCTTAAAATGCATGGGTATTGTTTCTTGAGATAATTGTAAACAAACTGAAAGAATCTCGTACAATGGACGGTTTCCATTAAGATATCACTAACGTACGTTTTTGCTGTAGTTCAGTAACGTTTTGTTGTGTGATACGTTTGTTGTGGAATGCGGTAGTACGATTATTATTGTTGCAAGAAGGGTTACGCGTAATAAGCATAATATATTTATTCATGGTTCATGAGCACTCAGGTGACATTCAATTCTTTGCAAAGTTGTCGTTGAGGTAGGCAACAGGAGGAGACGGATTGGAGAGAGAGAATAGTCACAGTCACAGTGTGCAAGGTTCTTTCGTCTCGAGTAGAATGTTGAGCAGTTAAATCGATAGAACGTATCAAGGTTTCTCGAGTGTGTGATTTCTTAATGCAACCAGAGCTCGCCAAAGTTATTATTACGAGTTACCATGTGTGTGGGCTACTTTTGGCTGCAATCAGAAGGTCAAGAAACAATTCAGACCTTTAGTATTCCTCATTTAATGTGATGCGATGCATCTTAAGGACATTATGGTGTATTTATGAATGCGACTGATAAATACGAAATACTATGAAAGTAAAGTAACTAACTAAGCTTGTTTCAAATATTATTTGTATTTCAACTCAATTGGTTTTGTTGCATCACTCGCTTCTTTATATTTATTAGAATTTTTAAGCAAATAATGAACTGGGGGAAAAATTAAATATGTGTGTGCACATTTCATTGTTTGCAGTTCATGAGCAAGTTGGCGCCCTTAGTCGGAAAAGAGATTACTGTGAACACATACCTGGACAAATACTGCCGCTTATGTGACGATCCGTTATTTCAAGTGCGGCGTGTCTGTGCAACCAGCATGGGGGACATTGCAACAGTTATCGGCACCAAGCTTACTGAACTTGTTCTTGTAAATAATTTTAACCTATCCGCATTTATTTTATATTTTAAATTTTTATGACTTTTTTGTTCCCCTGTACAAGATATGTTTTTAAGAATTCACACAAAGATGATTTCGGAATTTGGTTTTGTTTTGTACGTCCAGTTGCCGAAATTCATGGCACTTAGTGGAGATGAAGTTTGGGGTGTTCGAAAAGGAGCTGCCGAAGTTTTCACAATAGTCGCAAGTGTTTGTCGTTTGTCAACTCGTAAGAAAACGTTAGCACCGCGTTTTGTGCGCCTGCTCACAGATCCTTCCAGATGGGTGCGGGTGGCCAGTTACTCGGTAATTTAAAAAAAATTATTCATACTCATTATTTGTTAATAAGTACTATCTTTCGAATCAGTCGTCATTTGAGGAAACGTTTCCATTGTAGTCTCGCTTCAACTCTCCTAGAAAAGATTGTAAACGTTGCACATTTTTGTAATGCCTCTATAAATATTATATTACTCTCAGGGATTAGACATTTCCACTCTGACATCCAAAGGATCTTTCTTCAATCAATATTCGATTTCCTGGGCCATTTTATTGGTCCATCGGCCATCGATCCATACATTTTTCTTATCACAACCGTAACCGTGTTTTCCACAATGGAAAACATTAATTGGTTATGTAGAAGTTGAAACGATAGTACTTATGAAGAAATAATTATGATTCTTTAGTTGTAATTTAGTTACAAATTTTCCCAGATTCAATGTACTTAAAAAATTATTAAATTGTACTTTACAGACACTTGGTCCCCTGATTACAACATTTGCAACGGATGATGGTCATACAGTCTCACCAGACTCTGACACTTCAGAAGCTGAACGAAATTTTCTTTATCGGTAATTAAGAATACGATTTATATATAGCTTTTATTCCTCCATGAACAAGTATTTCATTGGATTGGTGGTGGTACTAGTGATGAGTAGTCACACTTTCTAAAAAGGGCTTCCTATTACTATCTATTATATTCCTATTATTCGCTTTTATCGCCATTCTTTTTCATTGCGTCCACGGGAAGGCAGCCGTAACCATTATTTAAACGTCTCATGTATGTACTTTGCATTCATTTATAATTTAATGAATCAGTGAGAAATTGCAAAACCTCCCAATCAATTCTCCCCCAAGAAACAACTACCATCTTCAGCCTCTGGTTTCTGAAAGATATAGTTTACGGTTCAGTTTTTGTGTTGTTTGTGATCCTTTTTATGCAGCAGTCTCACTTTCAGTCGTAAACGTGTGCGTAATTACGTTTTATGTGATTAGCAGCATGTCAGATGTGCAGTAGTTATAGACCCTGAAGTCATTCGATGTATGAATGCAATATTTTACGATGCCCTCATCCTCCCGCCTGGTATATACTTTTTTCTTGTGGTTTTTTACACCGTCCACAGAGTACGACATGATAGAGCTCAAGTTCCCGATTGAACATTTCCCCAACATCTTGTGCTCACGTGTAGGCTTATATGTAAGTAGATTTTTGCTGTCTGTTAAATAAATGTTTCGGCAATTGCTTGAACACATAGAAGAAATATAAGAAATGAATACATCTGTTTATGTGCATGTGTTTGCTGCTTGCGCCCAACCCTTGAGTCTACCATCTTGATATTAGGGTGTAAAGAAAGCAGTGGTGCTTTTTTGAATGAAGAATAGTTTTAAAAATTCCTAATCGATGAGAATTAAATCTGAGAGAGTTGACGACAAAGTGTTTGTTAGCTCGTGCATAAAAAAACAAGAACAATTTGGCAAGGGATTTTCATGATTTGGTTCCAGTTAAAAATACAATTCTTTTAACAGTCACATTCATTACAGAGAGAGAGAGAAGAAGAAGAAGGCAGACCTGAATGTTCTGTGACTACTGGTGAAAAGGAAAATTCATGTAGTAGTAGTGATGCTATATAGAATATTATAGGGTTTAGTATTGTTCAGCTTCAGTGTGTACACTGTGAACAGAAGACAAGCTGGAGAGTTGACTTCCAATCTTCTGTCTGCGTTTTCTTGCAACATGAATATTTTAGGAAGTATGGTGAGCGGAAGGAAGGTTTTGGTAAGAACATGACATGATGAAGGCACGCGTACTTTGTTCGTTACCTCATGTTGTATGTCTACCTAATATTCCCGTCTCTCTCTTCTCTCTCTGTGAGTTCGGTATGTGCTTTGTTGCAGTTTGTTAGGGCTTTGAGGGAGGGAGTGAGGGTATTCTCTCTCAATGTGTAAAGTGTAACCACTGTTATCTTGTATCCTGACTGTATATTATATTGTGTGCACCTCCTAGCAGAATACAATGGATAGCTGAGAGTAAGACTAGACTCTCTCGAGTTGTTCAAGGAGTGTAAAATGTCGACATAAATGAGTTAGTGTGTAGAGAGAGAGGAGAGATAGAGAGAGAGACGAGTCAGAAAAGTTTCTAGCTGTCCTTTTGTGTGTGTAGAGTAGGCGTACACGGTACACAGAGGCTAATACACTTATAGATACATAGACAGACAGACAGACAGTATAATATTATATTGTTAGTGATGCGTATGTTTTCCCTCATTTTCTATAATGCATCTCGTTTGTCTTTGAATTTTTGAGTCGGACATGGAAATGGGTTGAAAAATGGAAAAGACAGTTGGGACTTTAAAGCAGATGTTGGCTTTTCACAGAGTAGTTGTAGAGCTGTGTGCTGCAGCTTTTGGTTTGGTATTTCTATGTTTCTAATCATACCATAAGGATATGACAAGGGAGGAATATTTTTTGTCTTCTTTCTGAGTTGCTTCTTCTTCTTAAGTCGTATATAGGAGCACACATTGCCACTGTTGCACATTCAATGTATGAACTACACGGACAGGGTGTGTATAATGTATGGAATGAGTTGGGAGTAGTTTGGGTTTGCTTTTCTGCTGCTACGACTTTCGAACTCTGAAAGTAAGATGCGAGAGGAGAGAGAGGAAACGGTTGGTGGGGAAACTCGTATAGCGTTCAACACTGTGTAATTTGGGTGCTGGCTGGCTGGCTGGCATCGTAGGCCGTGTGATGAAGTAGATGAGTGAGATCTGAACAAATTTTCGATGCTTTCCTGTTTTTTTTACAGTCGGGGTTGTGACATCGTGCTCACGATAGAGGAAGATTTGAATCCGGCAGAAGGTGAGAGCAGCATCGTGGCCAACAGTCAACAGCAGCAGCAGCAGTCTCAAACAGCTTCTTCTCCTTTAGTATTAACAAACATGAAAAGTTCCCTAAATTCAAGTCAGTCATCTGTGATATTTACGACGACGGCGACAGCAGCAACAGCAACGGGGAGGAAAAGTAATGATTGCAATAATACAAGAAACAATAAATCCTGGTCCTCTGACGATGAAGAAGACGAAGGTACCTTCATGGCGGCAACTCGCATGAATGTTGACCAAAACGATGAATATGCCAGCGGTAGTAATCCAATCCGGCCGGCGGCGGATGGGAGCTGCTGCTCGATGGAAATTGATGAGAATGACGATGGAGACAACAATGGGGGGAACAATGAGAATCAAGATGATAGTAGCGGGCATTATTGTGAAGCAGGGCGAGAGCGGAAATTTGGTGGCTTGAAGCAGAAAGAGAGTGATTCAGGGGCGAGCATGGATCCTTGTGAGCGGGGCGATGCAGACTCTTCTTTTATCCTATACGAAATGTCTACAACGAGTCCGACTAAACAAGATGGGAACAAAATGGAGTCTGATGATGATTCCGGCAGTAGTTGGTCCATTAGCAACTTTTCGTCTTCCAATAAGTCTTCTTCTCCTTTGGTTGATCAGCCAGAAGTTTCGTGTCCTGGTGTTGTCATGAAGAATCAAATGTTACAACAACAGCAGCAGCAGCAGGATGACAACACGGACGACGGATCGAACGCAAATATTGCATCAGGGCAAAGCACTTACAACACGTTTCAGTATTGGAAAGTGCCTCTTCCAGAAATACGAGTTGAATTCGATGATACGACGTCTTCGAACGCTACCGCGTCCAAATCTGATCAGCAGCAGACACTATTATTACTGGTAAAAATTGGTTCTTTTAACCTTTCAATTAGAAAGTGCACTGTACGAGCGTCGGATAAGAAAAGAGCAAGACGGTAAGACGACTCGCGACATTTTCATAAAGAGAGAGAGAGAAGGATAAATTTATACTAGTGTCTAGTAGCAGCAGGTGTATTAAATCTGATCTGACTGAAGAATCATTGAAGGCTAGTGTGGGCGGAGATTTAAAGGCCAATGTATTATATGGCATATTACTGAAAATAATGACAATCATCCGTACTAGTCTCTCTGGACAGGAGCCAGTTGTCCCAGGGACGACTTCTTCGCTTGCACTCTACTCTGGTATAGTATGTAGTACCGTCAAACCACTCATTTGATACGCGACGATCTGTGTAAATTGGCTTGACGCTAAATCTTATTGGAGTGCATGTGCAGAGAGAGCGAGAGGCACTTTATCGGATCTTGTCCCATCCACCACACTCCAGACTAGTGTTCGGTGTATATTATAGTACACTTCTGATTTCCGATCCGAATGAATAGTGTGATGGTGGTGGCGGTGCCAAAGAACGTTTAATTAATATAAAATGGCAATGCCATTGAGAAGAACAGTGTTTTGTTTAAATGTCCCAATTCTTATACTAATAATTAATCCAAGAACCGAACTGAATGCATATATAGAAAAGTATAAAAAAAATGGAGTCGATATAAAGAAAGTCTTGGAGTCGTTTCCAATTATGTAAGTCTCTACTGCTCCCTAAAGATTTCGTATTATGGTACTCTCTGACGGAATGAATAAAAATTGTTGAATATAAAAAGATTATGTGAAGAAAATTGAAATGGAGATTTCCGGAGAATGAGAAAGTAATGTCGTAAGTCAATGGATTGAGAGATTGACCTCCGTAGGTCAAAAACCTAAGGGAAAAGTGTTCCATCTTCGGAATGGAAATAGCTAGACATCATCCGTCTTTACAATGTTAAATACTACCCCCATTTGATACTAAATATTCGAGGTTGGAAGTAATAAAATGTTGAATATTTTTGCAGAATGCCAATGATAAGAAAAGTGAAGATGCCTTAAATGGGAATTTGGAGCTTGATAATGACGCTTCCGGTTCTTACGGTGGAGCTGCGAAATCTGCAACTAGCGAAATTATACAACGGGTTTCTGGTATACAATTTGATTTTGAATTGAAATATTCTGTATGTATTTATAAATAAAATTGAAATTTGTAAAAGTTTAATTGTTTCAATAATTGTAGATGTTCATAGAAGTTATTTAAATTTGTACAACGCTTCGAGGGATCAGCACGAGATGGACGAGATGGGTTTAGATTCTCTGAGGCTTGTTGACCCTTACGATTCAGGTAGAAATTTGCTTAATGATTCCGCCTCGTAAATACATTCATGTAGTTTTTATAAATTTAATTGATGATTCAGATGACCAGTTCAGTAGTCCTTTTCCATACGGAGAAGACTGTTCGAGTTTATGGGGTGGTAAGAGAAATACTGTTTTAATCAACTTTAATTTTCTCGGAAAATAATGGTTTGGTCAATTTTTACGTGGACTTTTAACGTTTGTAGCCAAAACTCAACGCAGTCGTTTACTCCAAGATATTCCAAAATCCACGACCCCTGCACAGCAGCAAGATATTGTACCTGACCCTCTTCTCGAACATTTTAATTCCATGGCTAATTTGGGGAAGGAACTGCCCGTTGACTCAGAATTAACTGGCTACTGCGTCTACAATCTTCCTGCAGTAGTTCTCACGATGGGACCTCAAAATTGGTCACTTTTACGAGAGTGCTATGAAGCTCTTGCTTGTAGTATGCAGGTCCGTGCTTATGCGTATACACAAAAAAATTAAACGCCAATTGGTAAAAACAATAATTTTGTCTTATTATTTCTATAGTGGAAAGTACGTTACACTCTTGCTGCCAGTTTGCATGAAATCGCTCGTGTATTAGGGCCAGAGTTATCTGAGAGAGATTTAGTTCCGTTTTACAATGCGCTAACGAAAGATTTGGATGAAGTCAGAGTCGGAGTTCTGCGTAACCTGTCCAGTTTTGTTGAGGTTTGTAAAATAATCCACCATACAGTAGAAGGGTTCTCACGATCCAATGTCCGTTTCTCTCTTTATCTCTCTCTCTTACTATCCGTGTACACACAAGTTGTACAATTGATCTGTTTGTGCTGTTCCAGATTCTGGGAAAGGATGAACGTCGAAAATGTTTAGGAACCCTTCGGAGTTTTCTAGACACGGAGAACAAGCGTAATTGGAGATTCCGGTTAGAGCTGACAAATCAACTAGAACAATTAAGCGAAATGTTCGAGCCAGATGAAGTGCTACAGCACATTTGTCCCATATCAGTAGATTTAATTTTGGACACCGTAGCCGAAGTGCGGCGCAAATCGCTTCAAGTGGTACGAATTATTTACTTTTAAAATTTTAAGGAGCATAAAATTACAATCCTAGTACATTTCACTTTAATGACCCACTTGATTTTATTCAGGTTACCCATCTCGTCAGGTACGTACTACATTATTTTACAAATAACATAACATATCTTCGTATAAAATTAGCATAAATGCACAAGTCCAAAGTTTCAAAATTGCAATACGTATACAGTAGAGTATTTTGAGTTAGTTGGTCTAAATCAACTTAGAGACCTTAGTCCCTCTTGATTTTGAGGGCTCCCCCCAGACTTCCACAAAACCGGTACTTACTGCATTGGTAAATAATATGAAACTTTGGACTTTACATTTACATTAATTTGTACAAATGGAATACAGGTATCTCATTCCGCCATATCGCACAATTATTAAGTAGATTGATTAAAAAATATTTTTTGCAGACAATTGAACAGATCAAGTCAGCAGGCAGGAGTACCGAATTTAGTCCGTGAGTTTTTGCTGGAACTGGTGACCACGCTCGGGAAAAGCGAAAGATGGGTGCGGAGGCAGAATTTTGGTAAAAAAAATTCCTACAACAATAATAATAATTTTGATCATCGTACGTGGTTGTCCTTAACCAATTTAAATTTTCCGCTGCTCTCTCTGCGTTTGTACGAATACGTTTTGTAACTTAAATGGCATAGCAAAAATGGATTTTAAGGATTCACCCAAATATAAGTGTAAAATTGCTTTTCTGATTGTACTGCAATCAAAACATCCCCGTTACTATTTTAGCTTACATGTTGCAAAACGTATTCATTACTTTGGTAAATGTGTATAGAGCAGCGGAAAATTTAAAGTGGTATATATTAGTTTAAAACAATATTTACTAAGGAATAATTAATAGAATCTCTTTTTTTGTATTGAAAGCGAGCCTTTCGGGTCACTTTGTGGAGCTGGGGGCACTTTCACCAAATCAATTTGCTCAAGGTAATTATCATTTACATGCTCTGCTTGAAAGTAAAAAGTTTTGTACCTACTTACATAAGACTTTATACATGACATGAAAAATAATTGAAAGCGCTAATACGAACATTGTAGTATTATTTGGTCCAAGTACCGTGTAGTTGCAGGGGACCTTTTTGCGTACAATATGCTTATCGATCTTTATTTTATTATTAAAAACTTTTGCACACCCTTTGAAAGGACAAGATAGCTAGTCAAAAGGAAGATTTGTTAGTTGGCGCATTCTAATGACTGATTTTGCTTTAGCCGATTACGCATATGACTCGTGCAGACACGATAATTATTTTTGTGTTGCCACACAATGTGTGGAGTCCTTTTTCAATTTTTTTAATACACCTAACTTTTACTCGAAACTTATCAACACATTCGAAGTCACGCCCTTCTCTATACTTTCTCTGTGAAACCATATAAACTTTAAAATTAGAATGACTAACTACGGACCAAATCCACTAGACAATGCAATATATCTAAACTAGGATTACGCGTTTTTTTTATTGTTTTTTTTTTGAATTTTCAAGACATTTTACCACACCTAATTGATCTCACCTCCGACAAAGTTCCAAATGTACGACTCACAGTTGCTCAAACTCTAACAAAATACGTCATAAAAAACGGTGAGTCTGATTATTGATATTTGCACAGTTTATGTATTTGTCCTTTTGTTACTTTTGCAATTTACTATGATGGTTTTTTTTCTTGTAGAATATTTTGCTGATCACAACAATCCGCACAGTGACATTTTAGCGTGCACAATGGAGAAGCTGCAAAACGATCAAGATCGCGACGTGCGTTTTTTCAGTTCAGACCGGATATCAGTTGAATTAGTAGAAGAAGGGGAGAATGAATGATGTTTACTGTTGCTAAATTGTAAATTGCTTATATTCATTGAGAACACGATGAGAGCGAGCGGAAAGATTCGTGCAACAGTTTAGCTTAGTTAACAGTCGACCGTGCCATAGAATATGAAAGGCCTTACATTTCACTCTAAAAAATATACTGTGAGTATTAGTACACAATTAGTTGTAAAATACAATATATTATTATCCTCTGTTACTTAAAAAGTCATCCACCATGACGAAACACCTAATCATTATCATAAATAATGTATGTAAGTAAGCAAAATAAAACAGTGGCTCAACCAACTAAAACACAATCGTTATGTTTTAGTCTTACAAATTGTGCTCTTAACAGTACTATGAAAAACTAAATATGACACAAACGGATCAATGAAATAAATAACATTTCCTCATTGTAAATGTGAAATGTTAAAGTATTTAAATGAAGCAATAAGCTTAAAAGTACTGAGAAATTTGTGATAATAATCAAATTAATAAAGTACGTACATGTATACACACACAAACGTGTTAGAGTTCTGTGAAAAACGTTGATATTCTTACACTTGTCCTGTTGCGCAAATAAATGAGACTAATTTAGCGAAAGCTGTCAAATCGATAGTAGATTTACCTCTTAAGTAATTAGTTCTGTTGATTAATATATACACGTCTTCTTAATCTCTTAAATGTCTTATTATTATTGTTCTCTCTACAAAATCATTGTAACATTTTAAAGTATACTATTCGAATTTTGATCCCAACGAAGAAAAAATTGATGGTGTGATTATACCGAGTGCACGTCGTTGTTAAATGAAACGTTTAAATTTAGATGTTTTGTACACGAACATAATATTCGTGTCATCTGTAATGTCAATTCTCTGAGAATACAAATTCGTATTGAAACTAACTATTATATATAACTCGCACTAAAATCATAATTATTTTTTCACAGTTGAATTTCCACACTTTATTTCCACTTAGTTAATTGAATGGTAGGTAGGTAGGTAAATTGTTTATTAGTGTCATATATCATGTACAGTGCAATTATAGCATTGATTTCCAACAGATTGACACAGGCTTCAATTGCACTGTGTATAATTACATGCCTTAGTCGAATCATAAAACCAAGAAACAATTCAGCTTTGTATTTTGAACATTTTATTCTTTAAAAAATAGGAAATAGAGATGATGATATGCGAAAAAGAAGCATTAAATGAAGCATTCAATTTAGATGTATTTATTATACACACTGCAACCAGTGTAATAGAATAAAGGGTGTTTAAATTGGATTCTCAGAAAATAAACAGATTATTTTACACATTCATTCACTTTGGATTTTGCTTTTTCGGACTGCTATTTTTCTTGCTGTTGCTCTCCCGTTTCGTTGTAGGCACATTTATGTTGATTTTCAGATTTTTCCACAAGAGAGATAGCCATTCTCTTGTGGTTGCATCATCCTTGAAGTAACCACAGCATTTGGATTCTTTCAACTGCACTGGAATGTGATTACGGAGAAGTTCTCGCGTTCTGATTTACAATACATAAACAAAATGCATTATACCACAAACATTATTTAAAAGGGTGTATAATTTTTTAAATTATACGTAATGAAAAATGGATGGAAAGACCTTACGTGATGTCGTCCGTCAATCGCAAGAAGCATTGTATCATACACTTGAGCAATTTCTTTTGAGAGTTTAATTGCTTCGTCTTGTGAAGGTGCTTCACAAGTTTACAGAGCGCGACTGTGATATCAGTAAGCGTGAATCGGTTATGACAGATGTACAACAGTCCAAAGTCCGTCAGCAACACTTTCCTTAAGATATCTGCTGCAATAAACTTGCTGGTGAGATTTGTGCACACATCAGCCTTCAAAATTCGGAAACACAAGGGCAAAATCTCCGGTGTTGCACTAAAAAGGTAGCAGACGACACCAGCGTCACTCTCCTAAAGCCAGGAAATTTGCAAATCCACAAATCATTTAAATCGAAAGTTAGTAAGGTGTGATAAGAGTTAATGCTACATATAAATAAAGATTGTAATTACCTTTACGAGTGCCAAAATTACAGACAGGGCGCCTTGTCTCAATGACTCTGCTGGATCTTCATTGGATGGTGTGTTCAAATAAGGATACAATAGCATATGCATGTTAGCATTTACGAATAGCGGTTGGGTTTCCGGATGCAAAGCCACACATTGAAACAGTTTTAAAGTCGTGCACACCTACATGGAAAAAGCATTATTCAGAATTTGAAAAAAAATCTATATTTAAAAGAAAAAGTTCATCCAACAGGAAAATTAAGTTCAGATTGAAAATGCAGACAAAGTCAGACTTTTTTAATTATCGGAAATACATACAAGTCGACGGAAGGAAACAAACACGACTAAATTGCTGTCTGCTTTCTATTTCTGATAATTACGATGAACTGTATCTGATCTTGCTTCTGATCTTGAACCGTTGTGTGTTGTGTAGTAAGTAAACAGAGAGAGAGATACCTTTGCAGACCGGCGCAAATTAATTTTAGGGGGATCAATATGAAAGTATCCAGAGACGATATCGTCAATTAGACAGGCCATTGAGCCGACCGAGTGCCACACCATGGGAGCCAATTCTTTGGAATTTCCTCGCTTTTCTCTGAAACAGGAGCAAGTCGGAAGTGAAAACGCTTGAAATTGCACCACGAAAAGTAAACAAGAACATTATTTGGTCAATTTATTTGAAACTTACAGCAGCTCTTCTATGTACATTTCTCTGACGCAAGGATCTGACAGTTCCTGCAGCAACTGCAAAATATCCAAACACTCTGCGTCCATCTCAGCCGTTCTGGCTGGTGGTGGTGGCGGTGGTGAGAGTTGCAATGGAACAATATTCTGTTGTTCGACCGGGTCAGATAAGAAAGCAGACGATGGAAATGGAAGCAATGGTAACGGCACAGTGGCCAGCGCCATCGGTGCTGGGAACGGATACAGAGGAAGGGGGTGGTGTAAAAATGTTGCAGGCTGCAACAATGTGAAATTCGGCATTCTGATTCTTTCGATATAAGTAAAGTACGGATTAAATGGAAACCACAACTGACTTCGGTGCTCAATGGTTTTATAATTCGAAGCAGTGCGAGCAAAATCAACTGCGAAGGTGTGAGAACAAACAATCTGGAAATAAGTCATAGTCATAATTCATTTCCTGATTCGACGACGACGGGCAATCAGGTCAACACCATCATCGACCTATGCAAATATATATGTTAGCAGTTCTAGGAATGCTGTTTTGTGATACTATCAGATTTCTGCTGCCGCTGCCCTGATTTGTCATTCACTTTTCTTACCGAGCAGCAGTAAGTGGAATGTATTTATATAGCCTGTCACAGCACCTACTATGTAAGTTGTATTATTAACAAGGGATGAACTTTGGAGCAGCAGCAGCATTAGTCTAGTCAGTGACTCATTATTATTTCTTTTATGTTTTCAGTTTGTCGCTCATTGGCTCTGCAATCCGCAACGCTCTTACATACTCCATACTCAATACACATTCAATGTCTACTTCTATTCTCTCTACGAATCGGTTAATAAACGGCAATTACGCGTCTTCTTGTTTACATGTACTCAATGTCACTGCTACACTACTTACTTCTAACTTACTACATGTAAATGAAAGGCCCTAAACGCATATCTTATTATCCCACAGCTAGGAAATGCATGCAAAAATAAATTGCAGATCATTGTTCTTTCTGTAACTATAGTAGGTTGCATGCATGTGCATATTTGCCCTGTTTATGTATAAGCTCAAGCATTAGATAAGTGCACGCATATTATAATCTATGCATGTATTCAAGCCTAAACTTAGTTTTTAGTGCATAGTTACATGCCTTTTTCAGGATTTTGTGTGCATGCTCATCCTAGGTTATTAACCATTTCTTCATATGGACAGAACACAGTTTCTTAACACACATGCATAATATTATTGCTTACAAAGGTCCACGCTATCATAAAGTTCACAATCTTATAACTCTAGTGTTACACCCAGGCACATCCAGATCTTCCTAAAAGTTAATAATGATTTTCTTCCTACTAGTCCACAAAAACGTTTTTTTTCTGAATGTCCAATAGTTTTATATAGTAAGGCTTTTCTCGTAGTAAATGTAGCGCACTCAACTTGGCTTACGTACATGCAGTATCATAATAAGATAACTTATTATGATAAAACAGTTGAAAATGTCAATAAGTATTGATACTTACCCCATGTTGTATGTAATTGCACGATATGGTGCATTCCGCATCATTGTCCTAATCAGCGTCTGCATAGTTGATTGAGTAGATACGAACTGCTTGGACGATATGTACGTGTTATATTCCAATTGCAAGTCCATGGTCATAAACCATCGAGCTAATCTTAAAACAGTAACCTGATGCAGTTGAGAAGGAGCACACAATAACTTATAACTGCCATTGTGCAGGCACGACTAACAACAATAAAAATATCTTGGAGACATCTCCTCGGGTACACTCGTTTGTAGTTTGTGGATGGAATAAAATAAGTGCGAATCGCAGACAGACTACACAACTCCACACTAAATCACACTTACAATTTGCACTGTGGCTAGATCCGTTAAAATGCTGCTGAACGTGATGAGAGAAATATGCGTGTAAATTTTAGATCTGTATGTATATTAGTGGGGCTTAAGAATCACCCACCACAATAACATTACAATGTACATACCAACGCTGCATACTATCAGACACCAGTATTGCTTAGGGGACATGGCGGGAAAGTATGAGATTCGAAACCAACCTTGACATGAGAATGAGATGACATGACATGAGGAGCGACATGAAGAACGACTACTGACTTTTACTCTACATAAACCGTCTCATGCGTGTGTCCCCTAATCAGCAACTTTAACGCACGTACAT
>JABASC010001587.1:0-22271 GCA_019776185.1 Plutomurus gul | reverse complement strand
TCTATTATTGTAATCGATATATGTATTACTAAAATCATTTTGTAGAAATTGCCCATCGGCGTACTCATTGATAAGACTCTTACATTTTTCCCATTGGGATTTTTCTTTCTTTATTAATTAGAATGTCGCTAACACCGCAATTACTGATGATGTAGTATTAGGATTCTGTCCACCCATCCAATTGTCCAGTTTGGAGTTCGTAGGTTCTTCCTGGTCCTCAATATCAATAATAATTTCCTCTGGCTCGATGGGCCTGGGTCTGTGATGATGAGGTCTCACGGGATCTATTAAGGGGAAAGGCCATGGTTGGTGGGGAAATAAATTGGGTTTAGGAGGTGTTTTTTCATAGACAATTGAACCGTTGTAAAATTCCCTCGGATAGCAAAAGCAATAGCAGCCATCTGGCTTGTGTATGCAACCTCCACCAAGTCCGAAGCCTTGAGCTCGACAAAAATTATCACAAGAAGGATTCGTTCCAGCACACAAAGTCCATTCTGGAGCTATCTGCAATGTAAATGGAGAGGAATTTTTTAACATTTTGTGAAAACCTTAAACTATTTACAATATGTGCACCGATAGCAATTACTGCTACGCAATACTCGAGTCACAACGCAGTTACCTGATATTGGGATTATTACACAACACCTGTACTTCAAACATTCATTTGTAATACTTCATTTAGCACTTTAGCATATTTAATATTCATGCGTACTTACAATGGGGCAATAACAGCGACATACTCCTCCTTGCATTCTACCATATGGTTTACCATTCAGTTTACAGAGCTTTGTGCTGTTTCAAAAATTCAAAAATTATTCTCAGTTCAGCATTTTTCAGTTATTTTCAGAACGAGTGCATCTTGAAATATTCACCATTTTTTCTCTGCAAAATAAATAAATGTCCAACGAAAGTCTCTACTTGGTGTACTATCTTCATTGTCAGTGTTAGCAATATCTAGCTCCGTTTCTTCCGAGGAGCTGGTCGCAGTAACGACGTTTCTACCCGCCAATAATGTTATGCTCATCTAAAACCACAAGGAAACGTGAATAAAACAATTCTAATCCAGCCAGCTCAAATATTAATTTTTGTATTTAGTGAGGGAGCACACATACCAACAGCAATGCAGATGCTAGCAGTAGAGATCGAATTTCGAAACCATTACACATTACTATTTACCTAGGGAGGAATTCAAGAAAACGATTCCTCAAGCTCCACAATTATACAATTGATTTGTATTGGTGAATTCTGAGTAAATTAGCAACTCTGAAGATCGCTTATGTGGGTAGTAGTTATAGACAACAATATATCCTTTGAACTACCAACCAACCCAACTGGACTACGAAACTACGAGTCATGAGTGGCATATTATAAATATCCAACATTTTTCTACTACGGTAAATTTTAGAACTAGTTTATTTATCATACTTTGACCTGACCGCTGAATGAATCCTGTACTAAGGGCTAGAAACTGGACCAGATTGTCTATAAATAAATTTCTAGTTGCTAAACCGTTTACATTTGATGGATGACGCATGATTCTCAATTTGAAACTGCATTTGTCCCGGTGTACAACCTCTTATCTGTACATACTCAATAGCATTACACTTTCTACAATTCGAGTACAGTTTTCTTTTCAGATTCTCAATTTATCTTATGGTAGTGTATAATCATAATCACACCATTCATTGGTTTGTGCACAGTTGTTTGTGGAATTGAGATGTATGCGTTCACGTCTCACATTACATCCTTCGTGTGTATCGTAGCGACCTTCTGAATGTAAACCAAATACTTATTTCCACCCACACTCATACCAACACGCACGCAGATAACAGATTTAGCTGTCCACTTTAGCACTGCAATTACATAAATCTGTCGTTTCGATTATTTTGTTATTGTATTATGTATTTTTAAGAAATTTAGTAATGCCTTTACTTCAAAAGCTGTAAATGCTACCATATGTTAATAATATACATAAATACATTAACACGTAGGCACGTAGGCACGTTCAAAATCACCGTTCTCTATCAACGAGATCACTTACAATTAGAGTGAGTAGACTCACAAATGACATGTTGACGTAGTGGAAATTCCGAACCAGCGTCTCCTCGATTGTTTTCTAAAGGTGCCATCGCATGCATGCGTAATTTTAGGTCAACACATCGGACAATTGCCACTTCACATCTTTATTTACAATCATGTTTGTGATAATATTGTGTCATAATCGACCATTACTAATATCACATTAACCGTATCAGTGTCACATGTCACAAGGTGAAGGTGTAAATACTGCCAGGGTGAGATGAGATTTTCACAGTCTGTGTCTGCTCTCTGTCAACTGAAGTTCGGTTAACAAATAGCAAGATAATGAAGCAAGCCTTTGTGTTGCTTTTGGCAGTTTCCGCTGTCCTTTCAGCAGAAATTGGTATAGGCCTCCGTACCTACCACGGGTAAGAGATATTTCACGATAAAATTTGAATTACTAAACTTTTTACAAAATAAATCCTAGCAAATTGATTTATTCATAAACTTAATTCTTTTTTGAAAATGTGTAGGGCGCAAGTTCTTCGAGTCACAGCAACGACCGAAACTCAGTTCGAAGAATTGAAAAAACTTCACGATTCGAGTAAATTCGATTTCTGGAGCGCACCTGCCTTCAACCATGGAACTGACATCATGGCAGAACCCGAACAACTTGAAGAACTTCATTCCTTCTTGGAAACTCATGGCATCAGTCACAGTGTCATGATTCAGGATGTTGAACAGTACGTTTTATCATTGATGTCAATATTTTAATTAAATTATTGAAGCAATGAAGCGTCTTTGACAAAAGTTGTTGTATGTTTAGACTTGTTTCCCAAGAGAGAGCTTCCAACAATCTTAACCGAGATGGCAGAATGAACTGGAACAGTTATCAGCGTTTTGATATTGTAATAATAAAATTGTACAAGTAACATTTAAACAATGTAATTGATGTTAATAATAAGTATAATTATATCGCACGTAGATTTCAGCTTGGTTGGATGAAATCGCGGTGTCTTCACCTTTAGTAACTCTTGAAATAATTGGACAGTCCTACGAAGGTCGTCCACTAAAACTTGTGAAAATTTCCAGCGGACCTGGAACTAAGCGCACAATTTTCATTGATGGAAGTAAGTTAATTAGTGCTCACTATTATACGAATTCTGAACGTACTTATAGGTTCCTATGTATTTATTTATTCATTAAATATTAACAGCCTTCCACGCTCGTGAGTGGATATCTGGTGCAAGTGCAACATACATCATCAATGAATTGGTTACGAATTCCGCTAATTACGCAGACCTTCTTGCTGAGCTAGACTTTTACATTCTCCCAGTCACAAATCCGGATGGTAAGTCAAATCCAATTTATATAAATACGAAATTAAATAAGATGATTGTGAGTATAAATTGTGATTGGATTGGATAAAGGTTATGAATTTACGCACACAAGCACGAGAATGTGGCGAAAAACTCGCTCAAACCATAATTCGCCCCTAAATTGCAGAGGAGTAGACCCCAACAGAAATTTCGGCTTCCATTACGGGGAATCTGGAACTTCTAATGATAAATGCTCAGATATTTATCTGGGACCCAATGCGTTCTCTGAATCGGAAACTGCTGCTTTAGCTGATTATATGCTCAGTAGTATAGAGGGAGGAGTAAACTATGCTGCTTACATAACACTTCACAGCTATTCACAGTTGTGGCTGGTACCATGGGGCTACGGATCTGACTACCCCGATGATTGGGATGAACTCGTAAGTCCGCTTTCATCTACTCGTTTTCTCGGTTTGTTCAAATGCCTTGAAGCTTTGTTTACATAGCGTCTTGGTTGGGAATGCTGAGGAAGGATTTTAAAAAATCATTCAGTAGGATATTCTGTTTCACTAAAGAAATGATTTGTCTGTAATTACAAAAGTGTTTTATCTTTTATAGCTTCGTGTTGCGGTTGCTGGAGAAAGTGAATTAAGGGCTGTTCATGGAATGCGTTATACCGTCGGACATTCTGCAAATATGTTATGTAAGAGAAAAACGTTAACCTCATTACAATGAAAAGTTGACATTCATGTTAAATATACTTTCCACTGATATTTGTGCAAATATTTAGCGTATCTCTTAATCATTCAATTAATGATCGTGGTCTTGATTAATTATAGATCCTGCCGCTGGAGCAAGTGACGATTGGGTAAGATATTCAAACAAAACTTATTTGCAAAAAAAAATCCTGTCAATTGTGACATGTCAAAAGTGCGTGTACAGAATGACATAATGCAATCCTATTTATTTAATTTTAGGCTAAGGGTGTGGCCAATATTGCGTTTTCTTATACTCTGGAATTGAGAGATACCGGGCGCTACGGGTTCATTTTGCCACCTGAACAAATTATACCGACTGGTCAAGAGGTATGGACCGGAATCCAGCGCGTCGCCAGAGAATTCACAAATGGCATTAGCAAGAACGAGCACAAAGCCATTTGAACCAACTCATTAATTAGCGTTATAACGTTCTAAATGTTATTTTGTTTTGTTTTGTTTTTCTGAAATGAGAGAGTAACTACTTATTCTTAATGTTACAAATAGTTGAGTCAATATTCTCAATTCATGCTGCTGGTTGCACTTTGCTGAAACAATAAACCGAATTGCAATGGCGGAATATTTAAATAACATTATTTTGTTTTTATATCTTACCAGTTTTTCACCAGTTTTCACCAATTGCTCCGAAATAATTCACACAATCTCTAAAATAGATATTTAATCATGTGAAAGCAAGGTGCTACTGCGTGTTCATATTTGAAATTGAGGTGAAAACCATGAAAGTTGTTTCTTCACTTATTTCCTCCATTAATTTCTCCTTTTGTGCATGTCTAGCGCATGAATAGCATTTACGGAATGTAAAAGAAAGGAGAATATGGGAGAAACTTTTTATTATCTTGAGAACTAAAATTTACGACAACAAATTTTTCTGATTATCCTGATGATTTCAATCTTGCATTTGTAATTTAAACGTGAAATACAAATACACGAAGATGCACTGAAGGTAAACGAGAGATTCCGTACTTCTTAAACGCCACTGCTGATTGATTAAATGTTTAAAATCGTATTCACAAGTTCTGTTCTTAGTTTCTTTCATGTTGGAGTCGCAAAAGCATTTTCCAGGAAAATATCTCTTAACTTCGTGCAGGTTTTTCACAATTTTCTCTTTTGCCTTTGGTGCGGAGTCGAACAAATGACAACGCGCTCCCTCGACGCACATTAGCATATTTTCTCCAGGCTTCTCTTCCATGTCACAATATCCAGAGACGAGTGATACACAGATTTCTAACTGTAGATCCCAAACTTTGTTCTCGTCACACTTGCATTTACCATCAATGCATCCAAGAAAATCCATGGTATTGCAAGAATACACAAACGATGTTTTATCTCTTTGAACCCCCCTTTTACAAGTCTCTCCATAAGTGTGAAAGCATTTCCCTTTTCCTTGAAAATTCGGAGTGAACCGATTTTTACATTGACATTGCATTTTTGGATTACAAAAGGCATTTTCCGTGCAATCTTCAGTTCTCCTACATTTTCCGTGTCCAGCAAGAAGATAGCATTTTTTCTGCTTTTTGCTAAAAACCATATTGGGAAGACATTGGCAAGTTCCGTTAACACAAATCGAATTGTCCACACATTCGAGCAATCTTCTGTCTTTATTTGGATCATTGTCACATTTCTCCCCCACGATGCTTACACAAAATCCTCTCCTCCCATCATACAATTTCTCACTTTCTCCACATTGGCACTGTCCATTAATACACTCGAAGAAGTCATCCGAATTGCACAAGACAGTTGGATCATTTTCCTCCTCAGTCTCATTTAATTTGCAAGGACTCATGTATTTTCGTCGACATTCTCCCTTGGAATTCGGAGAGAAGCCATGTCTGCAATGGCATTGATGAATTGCACAAGACAGTTGGATCATTTTCCTCCTCAGTCTCATTTAATTTGCAAGGACTCATGTATTTTCGTCGACATTCTCCCTTGGAATTCGGAGAGAAGCCGTGTCGGCAATGACATTGACCATCGTGACAATAAGCCTGGTCCGTACAATCACCATTTTTCTTGCAGGTCGTGCCAATCACTCCAACGCATTGTGATCTTGATCTGCTAAACGTAAATTCACTTGATGCACATTGGCATAGCTTTGTAATGGAATCACATACAAGATTCGCTTCAGAATTGCACGGTGAATGATGGGAACAACTAGAATTGTAAGACGGTAATAGCAATCTGCATGATGCATTGTCAGTAATTTGTGTATTATGTGTGTTTGTGCAATTTGAACTGGTTTGTGGAAAGACACCTTCACTGCCGAAAATAATTAATAGTAACAATATTTCTAAATGGTTTGTATTATACATTAGGTCGGACTTGTGGATTATATTACAATCCACTGTGGAGAATAATTTTGCTTTCGAAAGATATTTATTGGGAATTTCTGTACAAATCGAATTTTCGGAAACGGTCGAGTGTAAATAATGGGATGCTGTGTACGTGCACACACGTATACGTGGAATATCAATATCTCGAGTGCCTCGCCAAGTATGTATGATGTCAATGTAAGGTTGTGATCCGAATATCGGTTTTGCGGGCTGTTACAAATAAAATGTGAGGCAATAAAGATAATTCGGAGACTAATGTGTTTGCTTGAACAAGGTCGAACGTATGTTAGGACGTGACTCGAGACTTAACAGCTTATGAATATCTAAAAGGCTGTTAAATATGACCAGGTTCTTTCCAATGATAGTCATATGACAAACTAACAACTGTAACAACCTTGGGATGTGGCCAATTTGAGCACTTCGGAAGAACTGGATATGTTCATGAGGACTGTGTAGTATTTCTGACTGCTTTGTGTTATCTCTCACCCTCCTACCAGATTACTAGAATATCTACGAATATGGTCATTGTATTACGAATCCTTAATTTTCATGTGCAATGGATTATTAAATTGCATCATTTTTAATTACCATGCTATACCATTTTGTTTATTGTGTACAAAATACGTACAGACTTTGGTTCGTATCAACTTCTCTCAAATGCACAGTGTGGTCTTTGCTAGCTTTTGCGAACATTAATGCATCTCGATGTAAGTGTCACTTGGATAGTAATGAAAGCACAAATTACCCAGTCTTGTAGACTATACCTTGGGGATCAAGGTTTAAATAGGATTTTTTTTTATTGGACTTATAATTTTGCGGACAACCGGTTCCAGAAACGTGTCTGAGGTAATCCGACAAAATTAGGTGGATGAGTGGATCAGATCTCCTTACATTCTAGCGAATCAGGAGTAACATTTTCGAAATCTGCCTGTCGAAAAACCTCAACATGCCCAAAAGCATATTTTTTTGTCGAAATTGAATATATTTATTTGAGCATTGGAAATAGTCCCTTTTTGCACTTTTATCCCCTCATAGCTGAAAACTTTGACCTGCAACATCTCGTCAAGGTGCAGAAACCTACAGAAAACGTTTTGCAATATTGGCCGAGGAAGTGTAGGAAAATATTTTGAACTACCTGTGTTCCTGGAAGCGGTTGTCCGCAAAATTACGACAAAGTTACCCATACGCTAGTGTCATTTTGAATTTTCAAAATTTCATGAATCGAAAACGGTAAGTACAATAAAAAAACATACATACATCGAGATGCATTAATGTTCACGAAGGCTAACGTAGATGATGAACACACCACACCTATTCATATTTTGTGATGAATATAAAAATAACAACTCTTAAATATTGTCCACATCGTGTACATTTATCTATTCCGTGTTGTAGTATAAAAGATCGTTGCAGTCTAATTATCTTTGCTAATGTAAGTGAGAATAATAAACTACTTATATGTGTTGTACGTACTTATGCTCATATGCGCAGCTATACTCATCTACTCTTTCTATAATGTTGAAAAGGGAGTCACTGAACTGTTCCTAGCGCATAGAACCATAGGGATAATAAATTTAAAAAATTCAGATTCAAATGTTTACCATGTCGCGATATCGATGTGTCCTGTGACACGAATTATTGTACTTTTGACAATTCATTACTGATAATCCACATGAACTTTAAATGTACATACGTCCACTATGACCCATGAGATTTTTTTAAATTTTACGTATTCATGTAAATAATCTGTAATGAAAAAATGCATTATCGATATTATCGATTTTTAGTGTTCTGCTATTGTGTTCTTTGGCCTCTGGTGCATTACTTGCAGCAGCTGCAATCAATACAGTCTGAACAATTGTAAATGTTTGCAACAATGCTAAAATAGTTGTCAACTCAAATTGACCTCAAGTCAAGGTTTTAATGTAAATAATATCGAAGCGTCCGTATTCACATGAAAGCCTATCAAGTTTGCATTGTGCTTATTGAACGTAAGGGCATGGTTATGATAATTCTTATCTATAGAGCAGAACATGAACCAATTATTCGTACCGATTGTTTTAGTGAGATAATAATTTTATCTATGTATAATCCTTGTATTAATAGATACAATGTGCATACAGAAGTAATGCGATCATTTCAGAGACATTTTTGCAGTGCAGCCGGTGCATCTATGAGTTTATTGGTAAGGAAAAATAAAAGTTTTTGTAAAAATATAAAACAATACACTTGCATCGCTTTTATAGTCAGATACTTTTTTGAAACAGTTCCGTGTAATAGAACGCTAAAGCAAGATGTCTGGTGCGGCGGTAGTGACAAAGACACCTCTTGTCATTGACAATGGGTCAGGTAAGCTCTCCTTAATTTCAAAAAGTGTATAACATAATTTAAACCATGTGAAAATTCTGTGAAATGATGGAAAATATTCTGATCAAGGGATGGTGAAGGCGGGTTTTGCGGGAGATGAAGCCCCCGTTTCAGTATTTCCTTCAATTATCGGGCGGCCACGTCACAAAGTAAGAAAATACAAATCCCACATGTCACACAACGTGTTATAGCACAATTATAATGTAAAAAAATCTTCTGTGCATTCCACATTAAGAAAGCGATGGTGGGGAAAGTGTACAAAGAGAGTTATGTGGGTGAACTGGCTCAAATAAAGCGAGGAGTGCTCTCATTAAAATATCCCATAGAGCATGGCGTAGTTACCAACTGGGATGACATGGAAAAAATTTGGCATCATACTTTTGACGCAGAGCTACGAGTTTCTCCGGAAGAACACCCGGTTCTTCTCACAGAGGCTCCCCTTAATCCCAAGGCCAACAGAGAAAAAATGGCTGAAGTAATAAATTTCCATATCTTTTATCAATCTTGTAATTAGTAGAGAAAGGTTACATTATGGTGGTGTAATAAATTATCTGCTCCAGATTTTGTTCGAGAAATTCAATGTGCCAGCACTTTCAGTTGCCATTCAAGCTACTTTGACCCTCTATGCATCGGGGAGGACAACAGGTCTCATTTTAGACTCTGGCGACGGGGTGACACATACTGTGCCTATTTATGAAGGTAAGGTGGTATAAACGGTAATATTATTTGAATCTACCTATATATATAGCTAATACGTACCTAATCTGCTTTCAGGCTACGCTTTACCTCATGCCATGGCACGTCTCAATTTGGCCGGTAGAGATCTCACAGAATACTTCATACGTCTCTTATTAGAGAAGAACTACCATTTCATAACGACGGCAGAGAAAGAGATTGTCCGCGATATGAAAGAGAAATTATGCTACGTGGCTTTGGATTACGATCAAGAAGTTATCAACACCGAAAAGTCCTCCGTAATCTCGAAATCATACGAGCTCCCAGATGGTCAAGTCGTAACAATAGACAATGAGAGATTTCGGTGTGCAGAGGCTTTGTTTCAGCCATCTTTACTCGGATTAGAGCTCGCCGGCCTGGGGGAGACTGTACACAATTCTATCATGAAATGCGACTTGGATGTCCGAAAGGTCTGCCGCTATCGTTATTATTAATAACATTTTAGACTCATCACTCGATCCAGTCATAAAAAGTTTGTGCCGCCACGAGAACTAATTTACCACTTTATTTACGTAGGATCTGTATGCAAATGTCGTTCTCAGTGGGGGATCAACTATGTATTCCGGTCTGCCTGACCGCTTATCAAAAGAATTGACGGAGCTGTCGCCTGAGCCAACTTTAATTAAAGTTGTGGCTCCCCCAGACAGAAAATATTCGGTTTGGATTGGAGGATCTATTCTGGCTTCCCTGTCAACTTTTCAGGATAATTGGATTACGAAAGCTGAATTCGAGGATTCAGGCTCAAAAATTGTTCATAAGAAATGTTTTTAAATCGAACACTAATATCTGGTTACCTGTAATAATTAAGTAATGTTCGGAATGACAATATTCAAATTTGCCATTCAGTTTTTTTGTTTGAGGATTTTTTGTTATATGTACTTTACGTATTTCATCTTATGCAAAATAAATTATAAATATTACCTGCAGAAGATTCTACCTTAACCCTGCATGTTCTTGTTTTATTACAAGTTGGCATTACATGATATTTCCTATACATCTTTCGCTACACAAGGGTGATTATTGATTAAACATTGTATGTGTATATGTATGTAACAACATATTCATGCTACCAGCCGCCTGTGTGTATTTTTGAGTTTTCTCGTGGCGCTCCTGCATGGTAACTAGGAAACGTACTGCTTTTTCTTTCCAAACAAATGGGATTGCAACATTGAGCCCGTATTTCTATTTCACTTGACATAAATCAACCTTTACAGTCGATTTTTATATGCCCTCACCCACACTATAGCAGATCTACCCAGCACAATCTCCCAGCTCTCAGACAAGTGAATTATTGCTCGTTGGTGCGTTGGAAGATCAATGAAGTTCAGGTGCAAACAAATAGGTAGGTCATAAAAAGTGGCACTTTACTCCACGCGGAGTACTTTGTGGCAAAGGTAAGAAAAACTATTTGATTGACTACTTACTTCATTGCCCAAGCACGCTGAATGAATGAAAAAGCTACAGTAATAAATAACCACCCGTTCTGTATAAACTTTAAGTGCCTCTTATTTTAGCGGGTAGTGTCTAGAAGAAAATATATTTCTGTGCACAGGAACACGGTAATCATATTTAACTGTAGGATGATCAATGGACTTAAAGGCAGCAACGTAAGATTTCACATGTTTGCATGGAAAATATTTGTTTGGTTGCAAATAAGCTTCTTTAAATATTTCCTGGAAAATACATTCTAATGAGTAAAACATTAATTGTATCTCCTAACAGGTAAAACTGAGCTCTAAGCCTCCCCTGCCACCAAAATGTAAACAAACCAGCCAAAGTGTTACATTTAATGGGAGAAACTTTAATTTGTAGTCCTTACTTACCAACTACAATTCGACCTCACACAACAGCGACAAGTTTTAGAGAACGAAATAATGTGTCAAAAGTACAATCATTTTAAATCTTATCAAATTTTATTACATTTTTATTACATTTTTTTAACACCAGAAACTATTTTACATTAAATTTTTAGCCTCCAATGCCCTGGCCACCAAGAAAGCATTCTGAGCCCGCAATAAAACAATTTAAACCTCCGATATCTACAACAAAGGCAAAATTATCGCCAATACAACAAAGATTGCGACAACATCAGCAGCAAGTGTCAGAATTTGATGACCAAAGATCCGAAACGAGTTCTAGTACTCCTCGTCGGCCATATTCCAAATATATTCCGGGTAACCAACGAAGCTATTTAAATCCATTAACTCGACCGTCCACCGCTCCCAGAGATTACAGCAGTGGCTGTAGTAGCCCACAAGATGATCCAATCGAAATGATGATGAGAATGGGAGATGTGGAAAGTTTCGAAAATTTTGTCGACTACGAAAATGAAAAGAACAGTACTTGTAGTACAAAACCAATAAGAAGTAGATTTAGTTTCGCCTCTGCCAGTTGTGGATCTTTCGATTTTAATACGTTGTCCTTAGATCTTGACATTGCAGAGCAACCGGAAAAATATCTTAACGATGACAATACAAATTTTAGCAATTTAGATGAAGCGGGAGATCGTGAAAGTCGTCTAATGAAAAACAGTGTCCTTAGATCTTGACATTGCAGAGCAACCGGAAAAATATCTTAACGATGACAATACAAATTTTAGCAATTTAGATGAAGCGGGAGATCGTGAAAGTCGTCCAATGAAAAACAGAGATACACCTACAAAAGAACGCAGTGTATCCCGAGAGGAGTGCCAATCGGAAAAAGATTTCGTACACTCTAAAAACTCCTCCGCTCTTAACAGATCTTTTGATAATCTACTTTTGTCTGAATCAAACACTCTGCTTCACGATGTAGTCAAGCTCTGCGACGAAATTGGATTGGATTCTTCAGTAATTGAAAAAATTAAGAATTCTTCACGTTTTAACTCGCCAGAGAAAAGAGATGGGAATTGTACACCAATAATGCAGAATTTAGTCGTTGATGATGAAGGGGAAGAATTAAGTAATATGTCTTGTCCTTCCACTGTTCGTAATCGAACTAGTGGAGAAGATTCCGCAAGGAGTTTTTTACAGAATGGTAAATACTATACACTATAAATATACCTGCACATTTTTTAAGGGATTCTATGTACTCTATAATATTAATTTTGTAGAAATGAACTGTAACGATGAACCGTCAAATGACGAAAAAAATAATGTGCCAGTTTCTAGTCGGCCTGCATCGTGCAACTCCTCAAGTACAGGTTCAGAATCAGAGGATACTTACACTAGAATTCTTTCTGTACTGAGACACATAGAAGCAGAAGAGAAAAAGTCAACAAATAACGTAGAAATAATTATGAAAAGTCCTACAGATGAATCTATACAATTGGCCGGATCTAATGGGGATCGGATTGAATTGTCTAGTCCCAGACACCAAAACAAAGAAGAGTTAAATGATAGCGATGACGATTACAATGATCTAATACCACATATGCCTCGATTAAACGTTCCTAGCACCACCAAATCGTGTTCATGTTCAAGTGAACAATGTGAATCTGCAAGATCTCAAGCGATGGACAATGCCACAAAGGGGAACCTAGGCTCTCCCCGCTCAGGGGTAGAAAGTAGAGTGAATCTGAAACTAGAAGATAAGATCGAATGTGACTGGGAGAATGCGGATCAAAAAACAAAGTAAAAATATCCGTATAAATATTACATTGCATGGTTCTAGATTGTATTGTATATCCTAATAACGATTTGCTCGTAGGAATCTCTTTTCATTTTTGGATGAAGTGGAAAAGTCTGACAGGGAAACTCTTTTCACTCTGAAATTTGACCAATCTCCCAGAATACTTGGACCCAATTCTGTGCCAAATGCCAATACAGCATCAAATATTGGAAGATCTAACAAAATACCACATCAAACGTAAGACAAGACTGATTCTGAGTTAGAGCATAATTTTTTTCACCAATAGATATTCGTACAATTTTAAAGAAAATCCAATCTATTTGTTCTACACATAATAAGTAGTATGTTTATAAATTTACAAAATGGTCTGCAATTTTGTATACAAACTTCAGCTACCACACAGTTCGTACAAATGCCAAATTAGTGCTGATAATGTACATACTCCCACGTGCAATCTGATTTTAGTTTTCTGCCTGGGAAAGTGCAATCAACCCACACACTACATATTGTATTTATGAGCGCATTTCTACACGCAATAGATTTATTTTTGATCGTTCCCAGAAGTCAAACTATAGAAATGGAACGGTTAGTAGTATTATTTTTCTGGGTTAGCAGCAGCTAACTAGTCTGTCGATAAAGTCAGATTAATGGTATTATAATACAACGGAAATGAAAACACATTTTTGGAGTTCTTATATGGTAAAATCCATAGTGGTAGTAGGCTAAAAATCTTGCATTGCCCAGTAAGTGCTTTGAGCACTAAAAATCGATGAGTTCTTTAATGTTATACGTGTTTTTGGCTACAGGATGGATACATTGATTCGGAAAGGCTCTGTGGAGTTGGCACGGGAAGTAATCATTTTAGAGAGAAAGCTGGACGAGACTCAACACAATATCAACTTGCTTGAAGAAACGCTAATTAACCAGAGGGAACTAAATATTAGAAATCTAAAGTAAATGTGAAACTGCATACACTTTTGTTATTTGTTGGTGTTAGTCGGAATTTATGGGAGGATACAATATTGAATCTCAATTATAATAAATTATTTGTTACTTGTAGAAGCTCTGAAAGAGATTTGAAGAAACGATTAAAACTGCAGCAAGAGGAATTTGAGCTGGCTCTGTCACGACATCAAACGTTTGTGGACCAGCTTATTGGTGAGAAGCGTAGCTTGCAAGATAAGTGTGAAAAAGTACTCAGAGAATCTAAAGAAAACGAGCAGAAACTACAGGAACAAATTAGAGGACTACACGAAAAGCATCTTGAAGAGATTAAGAGGATACGGAAAGTTCAACAAAACACTGAGAATGTTAAGAGGCAGAAATGGGTTGGAAATAAGACGCAGGAAATTAGGGTGAGTCTTTCACTTGGAAATGATTTCAGGAGTACTTTTCAGTATTTCCTCGATATTATCCTCCATGCAGTAATCTTATTAAGATTTGCTTTATATTCCCATGCGATTAGGATTTGACTGTGAAGGGCTTAGAGCCTGAACTACAGCGTATAATACAAAGACATCAGCAAGAGATGAGCGAAATGAGAGCATGGCACTCGGACGAGCTCCGAGAATCAGAAGAACGCTACGTACGGAAAAACAACATGCAGCTTCAAGAACTGCGGGAAAAATTCATGCGTGAAAAAGAGGAAGCTTGTCGACGAGAAAGGGAATTAACGAATAAGAGATTTGAATCTGAATTGAAACAAAGGGAGGATGATTTCGAATCTCAAAAGCGTCGTCTCATCAACGATCTAAATGAAGAAAGAGAGAGATACGCTTGCGATGAAATCAAGATGAAGGATTCCATGCAGGAGAATGTCCGCAAAGCCCAGATCAAAGGGGAAGTGGAAGTTGACAGCTTGAGACAGGAATACGAGACAAAAATTAACAATGCTGATCGTAGACATGAAAATGAATTAAAGAGCTTGAAGGATATCTATGGGGCTGAAAAAGAAAATTGGGTGAGCAATTATACGAAGAAATATGAACAAGCTCTTGCAGAAAGGGAATCTCAGGTTGGTGAAGCGACGCGAATTGAAAAAGAGAGGGAGATACGAGACAGAGAAAAGAAACTTCGAGATGAATTCGATAAGCTAAGAATGGAAGATGAAGAGGCGACCGAGAGCAGAATAAAGTTAGTTTTTTATGTTTACTCTCTATTTTATACATAAATTTATAGTAAATTCAGATAGGCAATTGTAAATTGAATTCTTCTTTCAGGAGACTGCAAGAGAAATTCCACAGCGAGTTGGAGGAACTGGAGAAATCGGAGCGGGATTTAAAATGCAGACTCAGTCAAGCCAAAGCTGATTTACTGGTGAAAGACGAGGAGATTTTCACACTGAAAACCACGTTAAACCTGAAGGAAAAGTCGAATTGCGAACTCTCCGAGTCTAACATCAAGATGATAGAGGAGCGTGCCAACCTCACATCAGTAATTAGAAGAGAATTCGCTTGCCAGATTGAAACGTTAGAGGAAGACTGTCGTTCTGTCAAGTCAAGTGTGTTAGAAATGCAAGCAAAACACAAATTGGATTTGGAACAGCATCAGATGGAACTTGGCAAGATACGTAATGATAAAGAATCAGAATTGGAAAAAGTTGGATTACGTGTCAAGCAAACTTTAATACGAAAAGAGGAAACCCTCCAGGAACTACAGAAACAACTAGAAAAGGCCAGTTATCGTATAAACCACTTGGAGGAATTGTTAGAGCAACAAAGAAAGGATTTTGTACAGAGCATGACGGTTGGAAGTTGTGGAAATTCCGTGACGAAGCGAAAATAACTTTTTATCAAGTCATTTTAATACGATCTCATTTGTACCCATTTGCATACACGATGATGAATCATAGAAAATATAAATTCCACATGTTTTACGAATAAAGTGAACATTTTGTGAACACGTGTCTCTATAATGGGGTGGAAATCTGTTTATTCTCCTAATGATCAATACTACTAAATTTTCAAATTATAATTATTAAATTACATCCTTTCCACTACTACAAACAGTATCACGCATTCATTATTTTTCTGTTTAGTAATTTCCATTGTAATAAGTTATTCGATCCTTCATAATTCATAACCAACTAATGGCGCATTACAAAATTACTAGGAAAAGTACCATATAAAAATTCCTTCAATGAGTCAATTCCACCGTTTCAAACTACTATTGTGTATTTACGGTGCAAGTAGTCTCTAATTTCATGTTTACATTACATTCATCAGTCTCGCTCTCGCTCATATGTGCAGCAGCATTTCGTTACCGAATACTTTATGTCTCTATTGTCGTGTGCAGTCATTTCTCATTGAAACATTTTACACGACTCGCAATGCATTTATGCACATATGTACTACGTACATATGTTTTTACATAGGAATGAACAAAAAGAAGGTGCAGGGTATTAATATTACATTTCATGTGTTCATGGATGTATTTAGCTACGGGAAAACCGCAGAATACAAGCCACAACAGAAATTCATTCTCATGCATGGTCTTGTGTACCCAAAACGTGGAGAATACAACCACAACTTTGTAGTATGTTGAGATGGGAAATGACATCATCCTATTCATACAAATTGACTAGCTAGCCTTGTCGGCTGCTGTTCTCCACGTCCAGTCAAATCACCCTTATCTCTTAATTCTCCAAGCTTTCCTTTCGATCTACAAACAGAGGCGACGCAGGGTAGACTACGGCTCTGGTCTACTTGATTCTGTTTCAACGTTATTTTCCACAACCTCATACGATATTGAGTTCGAAGACAACGTCACCTTCAAACATCCATCTACCCTGTCTTGTGATTTACTCAATTATCGTTATCCCATCTGGAGATTAGGAAGACTTGAATGCTTGACTTTTGTGTAAAAAGTATAGAGGACAGAACTTGAACTCGTGCACACACAAGTCAAAAGCACATAGCACAGAGCCAATTCTTAACCATCATCAAAATCCATGCTGTACTGCTGGTGCATACTTACACCATAAGTTGGGAGACCTACATTATATCAGAAATTCATATGTACATACCTATCTAGTTGACATTATGACATCAGCGACGAGCTAGACAAGAAGGGACTATATACTAAAGCATAGCAATGCATTATGTATTCTCAGAATTAATAAAATCTATGCAAAATATTTCTCGCAATTAATTGCTTGTGTTGTGCAAGTACGTACATGCTGTTTAATCGATTCTACTTAAAGTAAGACATTCGGTAGAGATCTGCCTAAAAAAACTGTAAAGATAACAACATAAATTAATGTTACTGCGTATGACACAACGTTTCTATCTTACACATCCATCCATAAACTAATATTAAATACGTACTTACATTTGACGAAAGCGTGCTAATAAAAACCATTTAACCAATCTATTGGATTTCGTGGCTTATGGAATTCAATCAAACTTTGTATGTATTCGTGTATCTCGGCATACGCTCTCAAAAACATGAGTTTGGAAATCTATTGGTTTGAACAATGCAATAATTCATTAATCCACCTAAGCGTGTGGTGAGTGGTGAGTGGACGTATTTACTATTTGTAAAAAGTGTGCGGATAAAAATATGGCACGGTTCGTTTTTGTAGAAACTGGATCACCGTGCCACGAGCCTATTTGAAATCCAAGTGATTACAAATCACATGCAATACTTACTGTGCATGGATGAGCCAATTACATGATCCATAGGGTTTACACAATATTCTATGTTCTACTTTAGGAATGATTACAATTCGAATACATTATTTCAGTGAGAATCGTTTTAAAATGTGCACTGTGCACATGTTAAATGGTCTTTTGGCATTGCCTTGTAAAAGGTGACGTTTCGTGCCCCCCTGCTTTTCTTATATCAGAATCACGGTCTTGTCACCTGACTGGCACCTGGTTGTAAGAATCTATCATTCCTTTATTTGCTTACAATATTTCAGCTAACAATAACTATTTCGTTGTGTGTACTACTTAGAATTGACATTTATTGTGTTTACAGTTGAGCATACTGAATGCCAGTACTAGTACACATAAATAGACAGACAGATACAGTGAGAATGACATTAATACACAGAGTTTAATTCAGTATAGGGTCTCTGTGGTGTTGGTGTCTTGTTGCTGGGCTATTTGGCTGAATTCTGCTCGATTTCATGTAACTTCATTGTTAGTTTTGTTTATTTCAGCTTGGTTCAAGTATACAACAGGTTTGGTTATCGTACATCTGCTTCAATAGCAAATATTTTCAATAAATTCCAAACATTTTTCTTGTTCCTCGTGGAGTTAGGGAAAATTATTATTGAATTTATTAATCATCAGATGAGTAAATAAATACTTCATCTGTCCGAATATACATAGGAGAGGAAATGTATACATGGATTGTTATATTCCGTTGTGGATAATTTCATGAATGTGTGTTACTCAACTGATTTATTGTGTTGTATGTAATTGTGTCCATTGAGTACAAAATGGACTTGACTGAAGAGTCCTGCTTATCTTTTAAACTACTCTGTATGCTCTACTGCCATTGACGTTCTCTCACATAGAGAAAATACACATGTGTGTTTACAGTATACAGGGTACACTGTATCTTCTACCTATTATTACGAGAGTTTATTGGGGTTTATGACTTGTCCATTGTTTTGTTTGCTATCAATTGGAGACTCCACGTGAGATTCGTTTGCTGTATTCCTCAGAGCTGTTGTTGGGATAATTTTAGGTGCTTTAGGGACCGTTTCAAATGTTTGGTGCACGAGTAAAAATAGTTTCCCTTGAAGTGAATGTAAAGTGTGTAGGGGAATATCTGGAGAACGAACGTAAATCATCGTATGTGATTTCGCTCTGCTGGTCTCTGGTGCACATACATAAAGTGACCGTTTAGTCAAGATTCAAGTCATTCAACGTCTTCTACTACCTGAATGAAGTTCCATAAATTTTTAATCTCTTTGAAGTAAAACACATTATTCAGTCGTACTGTTATTTTATAAAACTGTGAAAATATTCGAAAATAGTGATTATAATCTGTCTGTTTAAATACAGTGTACTAATTAAGTGTATAAATAATATACGTTCGAAAAAGTTAAAACGGTGAAAGTTTCAAGTTTCAGCAACGACAATAAATTCTCACAAAATGTATGATCGATTTCTCATACAGGTAACCAAACGTAACCCAAATTCATCTAAAGTAATGTGTTGATTTAGTACTATTTCAATAACAATATTTAAGTAGTGATTCATTATGTAATAAATTCTATTAAAATTTCAGCTGCCAAAAAAGGCAACTCCGAGCAAAGACGAGATTCGCCTTGCACAAGTGCTTGGAAAACTGGACGGGACTTTTGCAGTAAACCTTCATAAGGAATTATTCTTAAATCCCATTAATTACACCAATATTAAGGGATCCTTGGTATGGAAAAACTCTTCGATGAGAACAAGTCACAAGAAAGATCCTCAAATCATCCTAAAAAGAAATGTTTACAACATTTCAAGAAATTTAGGAAATCTTGGCCTGCTCATGACCCAATTAACTTGGTCGGGGATTTTGAAAATAAATGAGAAATGCATAATAGTAAGTGAAGCTTAATCTCATCCTGTTTTCATGTCTCATAAATAATCTCATGTAATGAATTGTATGTAGCACACAAGTTGATCGTACAGATGGAGAGTGAATTTTTTATACTTATTTTTCATGTTGGTGGCTGACGCGCCTGTTGTTGAGGATGTTTTTAACACATTTACTTATGCTTATCAGCATTTCCATCTAGCAGATATATATTCGCTCGATGCAATTCAATACATTTTACATACATAATAATTGTTGTGTACTATATTTACGCGTATCTCCAAAATGATTGCAGTGAGTTCTAAATTTAACTGGTATATATATTTTCAATAGATGAGACAATCCAACGATTTATGTAGAGCTGTGGAATTGATGTGTATCGTCCTTGGAAAAGATGCGAACATGTTTTGCCGATTTATGTCAGCATTGAGAATGACAGACAACACCGAGGTGGCAAATGTACTGGAAGTTCATGAACGAGAATTGTGTAAAAAAGAGTAAGCACATCACATGATACTTATTTTTGGCAAAATAATGACTCACCAATTTGTACAAGAGATGATTCATATGTTTTGCAAACCTAATTTTAATTTTCTACTCTGATTCCAGACAATTCCAGTCAACATCCAGAAAAACAGCTGCTAGACGCTCTGCCGTGGAAGACTGCACAGATGAAAGCTATCCCATCAGCGAACCCAGCTCTCCAATGAAGAAAAGGAAAACTTCCTCAGATTCTGGAATCGATGAAGATATTACGAGTACAGTTGACAATTCTGAGAATGCATCTGTTGCCACAAAGAACACTACAAAATCAATGCCCATAGAAATCCCGCCAAAGATCGCCATTCAGAAAGGCTGCGAAGATACTCTGAGCTCAGTGGTTCTCTGTAAATGCGGAGACTACCATCAATTTCCCAAGTGGAAGCTGATGAGTGCCACTCCGAAGAAAAGTTCCGAGCAGAATGACAAGAGAAGCGACACCAGCAGTAAAAGGTGTCCACGCACTATTCTGCATCCAGTCACATCTGTTGAGGTTGGCTGTGACTATTTAGACTTGGATTCTTTAGAGCAGAGCTCAAGGTTTACAAAGCCTCGTCGTTCTTGCGAATTTCATAAACTTCGCTTCCACGGCTCATGCAAGCCTGGAGATTGTAGCGAGGAAGTTCGTGAGCAAAAACGTGTACGATTTCAAGTAATTCCTGATAATAGATGCGTCAGCCCAGCTGACAATATTTCTGTGGTCATCCCTCAGGATAGCTCATGCACAAAGGTTAAGAAGGAACATCCGTTCTCTCGTCTTTTGAGAGCTTTCATGTAGATAACAATAAATTTACGACTCTGACTTCTGATGTAATTTAACTTAAGTACCTAAATGAATGTTAGGTTAATTATAGTACTGTAGTATATGACTGATTCCTATACGTATACTTGCATTTATTTTAATTATTGCTTAACTTATGTCTTTTAGTTATTGCATTTATGCATGGTAATTGTGTAACGTTTTTAATCGCAATATATAGATGTGAGACAACAGACAACACGTGACAAAACTGGAAGCTATATTCCTACCTAAATTATTCAATATGTATTTTTAAGTATTGTATATGACAACGTTGAAGTATTTTAATCTAGCCTTTGTTGTACATTTACCGTATACAGAAAGAGACAAAAGAGTCGTATGATTATTAGTTTGTAAATAAATGTTTCATGACAAATGTAAATTAAAACTGTATTCCAGATATAGGTATTGTGGACTTGAACAGTTATGTGTGTTCATTAGTGATCATTGTGAATAATATCATTAGTTGTAAAATGAACTCGGAAGTGTTGAAAGTTACTTTATTTATAAAAATTAGAATTTGACATGCAAAACTATTAATAATACATATTAATTAATTAATTAATTACTCACTGTGAAATATTAGGTGCTATTTGTACGGGATACGCAAGGTTCATGTACTATTTGTACATAGACGCACCTAAGCAGTGGATTAATTTTCCTCCCAAACCTATTCTGCTGAATAAATACTAATTTTATTACTCAATCGTCAGTTAGAGTCATAAAGATTTATATGATAAGTTACCCTTTTCAGTAGATAAAAGTTGTATGTCATGATTTGGAGGGTGTGTGTGACCGCCCACCAGTGCATACCTTACTGATGTAAATAGTCGAAAGCACATTAAGTAATCAGCATACGTGTTAAAGACCTCAGAATTGCTACTACGCCGTATTTGCTTAAAAATGCTTACTGATGATTCTGGATGTTGCGAAATTATTAAAAAGAAATGAAAGAGAAATCTGACCGACTTATTTTTTTGCATTCCTTCATGTTCATTGAATTTATAATTTTTTCGTGTTTTTCATTGCAATTATTCGTTAAAGAACCACCAATTTGTATATGATGCTCTACTATATATCACGAATATTCTATCGAGGTTCATGATGCTCATGTTGTTCCAGAGTCAACGCGTTTAGTTGAGAATTGAATGAATAGATTGATGATATTAATGAATCATATTCGCCATTTAAAAAGTAATTTCCCCACTTACCCCTTCCATTGGATACAAGTTCCGCT
>JABASC010001586.1:0-22271 GCA_019776185.1 Plutomurus gul | reverse complement strand
CTTTAAATATGGCCAAGAATCGACTGAGACACAAAAAAGTGAAAAATTCAAACCATTTTTTTTTCTCGCTATCCTATTATATTCAAGCTCTAAAATGAAATTTGTGATTGGAATTATCTATCCCAGTGGCGAAGGAGCGTACAGCATGCACTTCCACAGTAAATTACCCAGACAACTAGACTTTAGTTGTCATGGTACACCATAGTACCGCATAACTGCAATTCTGGGATATGTGGAATCCGATGCATCATTATCTATAGTTAACAGTGTAGAATGTACACTGTACATAGGAATCGCTTCATGTAGTGCATAAACGAACCCCAAAGGGAGATTTTTGTGAAATATTGTGGGTGTCACCTTCAAGATATCACGGAGTGAAACTGTGACAGTTCTGATATTGTAGAAAACGTTTCTGCTACGACTGTGAATGTTTTATGCAGTTAACCCATACGTAGTATCCTCTTTATGATGGCAAAGTCCAAAAACTGTTTAGGTGGAAGCCACATCACCTAGGAATACCCATATAGTGAATTGAGGGCCAAATAACATTTTTTGTGGTACACCCTTCCCTTTATTGGAAAACGTTTCATTTAAATGACAGGAATATTAGAAAACAGGGAACAGCTAAAGTTTGATAAATACAAAAATTTGGGACAGCTCTCTGCAAAAAAAATCGGGAAGAAATTCAAGACAAGTAGATCACTTCCGTATATCGTTGCCCCACAAAAATCTTTATATAGGATTTTACACAGTTTACACAATCTAGAATATTTAGTCATTTGTGGCAGAGATAAGTAGGGTTTTATGAATGCTTGTACAGATTAGAGATATGCTTTCAATTTACGATCAATGGCTGTCACATGTGACAGCCGATGATTCAAACCCTGAAAGGATAATTAATTTTGCATATTGTCTCAAGACTATTGCGTACTAAAATTGTTGTCATATAATTCCGAAGTTAAAAGCCTTGAATCGGACCACGTCCAATTTTTACAATCTCACCACTAAGTTGTCAATGTACTCGCCCTTTCGATAATTGGAAACCATTTTTAATACTGCACACAGTGCAAGAAATGCCTGGTTGTATATCATTACGTAGAAAATCAATTCCTTTTGTCATTCTCATGTAGAACCATAAGCATTAAATAGCTCAAAAAATTTCAGGTCACGACCGTACAGTACCTTACAAAAGGCTTAATAATATATTTTCAATATGATGAAAATGTTCGCAAGCATATTACTTTTGTCGTTCTCCTTCAAATTTGTTCTATTGAGCGAAATGGAACAAGTAGGAAAGTACACATCAACCATCGTCTCTTCGTATTTCACTAACTGTGACTTTTTCCTAATCATTGATCACATTACGGAATATTCACTGGAAAGTGAACACACGGCTTACAGTTTAATTCAAGTAACAAAGCGAGATCTATTTATTGTCAATATTACCGGTTTGAGTACCACCAATCACTTTTCTGCTATCCAATCCAGTGTGAAAATCGGTTTTCGAGATCATTGTGCCGTCGTTGTCACTATACTTTTCTCAATGGATAAATTGTTACACAACAAACTGGATCAATTGTTATTTCCACATTTGGGGTCCATCACAAGAAAAGACGAAGACTATTTTCTCTTTATCACCAACCAGAATAGAGTGAAGCCGCTCCTATATTCGAATTTTACAGCGGCAATTAAATACAAAATATTTTTGTACACAGATAATTCTACTGGCAATATTGAAGGACAAACTTTGTGTTTTTACTGTGACGACGGTGCCCCCAGCCATGTTATAATAAATGGAAACATGTTGCAATCAAAAACAGAAGAGAGGAGGAAGTTATTTCCTGAGTTTACACTAAATGGACATGGTCACACGATTAGATTGGCGAGTACAACATCGTTGGTTTTCCTTTTGGAATTAGAGATGCAGCAAGATGGTGTCTATCGCATGAAACGGGGCTGCACCAAACCACTCATTGAAGAAATGACGTCACATTATAATTACACGTACACAGTTTTAAAGTCGACTGGTGATATGACCGGTATGAAACTAAAGAACGGAACATGGACTGGTTGTGTGGGTGATGTACTCTACGACAGGGCGGACATTGGTTCAGCGGGATTGAATTTACCGCGCTTTCTTTCCGCTGTGTTTACATCATCATATTTGGATATAAGTGTTCGCTTTGTTACAAGGCAACCTCAATTGTCGTACTCTTGGGCTGCTGTTTATCAACCATTTGGCCCCGCCTTATGGGTGGGCATTATCGGGGCTTTAATTCTGACCGTGATTACATTTAAGCTTATCCAATTATTAATGCTGTTCAAAGACTCAAATTTAAATATCAAGTTTTACCGCTATAAACTCACGTACGTGACTTTTGCTTTGTTGGAACAGGATATGACTGATCCCGTATCAACTGTTGGGAGATTCCTTTGTTTTATTTGGCTGTATGCTGCCCTTATTATATCAACAGCGTATAAATCGAAATTAGTTGGAATTATGACTTTCCCACTCATTGAAATGGGGCCGACGACTTTTAAAGAATTGAGCCAATCTAATGACTTCAAGTGGGGTTTTGAAAATGGGTTGGTCGGGGGATCTGCACTTCCTTTCTTTAGAGACGGTGGGCCAGCGTTCAATTTAATTTATAATAAATTAGTGACGGGTCATGAGTCGACCTGCTTTGTCAAAGCAATTCAAGAGAAATTCGCGTGCATCGCTTGGGGAGAGGAAGCTGCTTTTTTTCTGAACAAAAACTTCAGCGCTACAGAAAAAGTTCCGTTGGTATTTTCAGACGATTCAACGGCACATACTCATCCTTCGTTTTGTATGAAGGGGAAACCAGTTTGGAGGAAGAATTTCGATAAATTCATTGATTCAGTTAGAATTTCAGGGCTGGCTTTTAAATGGATTGCAATGGACATGCAGGAAGTGAGGCTTAAACATGTGGAATGGGAAAATAAGAATAATGTAACTAAAGTAAAGCCTAATGATGGACCACCCAAACTTATTATTGCGAACCTGAAAGGCCCCTTCTATTTATTGTGTTGCGGATGGTTTGCTGCTTTTTTACTATTACTCGTGGAAACTTTCAAATTAAAGGCATTATTATATCTAAATGTAACAATACACAAAATAATTCTAACTATTATCAGTAATTCTGTAGCGTATTATCAATGGTGTATCCAAGTTAAAAATTTGCAAGGTCTATCTATACCTTCCTAAAGATTTTGGAGAGAGTACATGGCCAGGACCGACCATAAGCACGAAGAATTTCTTTTAATTGTGTAGAAATTAAAATGTATTCAAAGTTTCTTTCTGAGAAAACGTTAGTAATAAGTGCAAAATCCTTCGGTTTCTACATTTATGGGTCCTAAAGTACAGACTGGCCAGATATAGTTTTAAAACGGGGGTTAACAATATTTACATAATTAAATACGGTGCTCAAATAAACAATTTTTCATTCTGTTCATGTGTTAGAACACACAACCCGCTGTAAACCACGGAAATAAAAATATGAATGCGTGATAATCTTTAGTGACCGTTTTTATTTCTGTCCACTTTTCATCTTTATTTATAAACTTTTGAAAAGTTTTTCACCTGATTGAATAATCATCGTCCTCAATGCTGCTAAGGAAAACATGTCTCAATGATTGCGTTTCTTCTATTCTGGCTTCTTGGCTCCTTTCAATTTCCGGTTGCCCCTTTTCAACTCCCATTTTCAATTCTACATCACGATGGCGGTTATAAAATTAATACATGAATTATTTACCAATCAATCATTTTTCAATGTTATGGTATGTTGATAATGTGGAAACCTTTGATGTACAAGAGGACGACATAGAAAAACCACGCAGAGACGCCGGTCGTAGCAACCACAGGAAAGTATGAAGATTTCGTCCCTGAATAATCCGATTTACTGTTTACTTCCTCAGATTCACAGACAAATGACAAGTAAATCAACGAGGATACAATTGCTACATAAGAGAGCACCAAGTACACGAGCCAAATTCCACACAAACGCACACGCTCCTAAAAATTTAAAATTAATTATGTACTTATTAAAATACATGTAATTAGTTTTTCACCGCATTTAAATATTTTGTCCATCACTGTTATATTACTATTGTATTAAGTATTATTTGGATTGGCGGTTAAAACCAACTTAGTTTTGAAAGTTTTCTATAGTTTACTTTGAGGGCCCCTACTAAAAGCACTATGCTTGCCAAGAGCCCTACAATAGAAATAAAGATATAAAGAAGAACAACAGGTCGCATGATGTTCCAGTCTGCAAACAAATAAAAAAATGAATTAAATGTATTAAAAGGCAATGAAATATTTACAGCTGTGAATTATTACAATTTTCAAATAGATGAAGCAGGATGTGAGAGATGTCGCTCTCGTCTTTTGGCGCCAGCTTTTCCTTTGGATCATATTCACTCAGAACGGCATGTGTTAATGTTAAGGGCACATCGATCAACAAAACCAGCAAAAATATTATCAATACCAGTAAGCAAAGTGCCTGTGAACGCAAAATAAGAATTATTCATATCCAGACTACAAAATTAATTGTGAAGTCGAAGTGTTTAATAAACTTCTTATTTTGTGGTTACAATGTAAAAAATGGCGACATATTTAACTTGACTTTTCCGCTTTAGACCGCAGCAACACATTATGTGTACTATTATTTTACAATAATTTCATGTAATCAATAAATACTGAACAAAGGGGCAAAATATAATTGTAAGAGGTTGGATACGAAGCAATGTACATGAAAAAAATTGCAGTTTATTTGGAGAATTCTCGGATTGCGTCCCCTGATTAAAAATGTGTAACCATAACTTCATTCTACAATATGAAATGTAATATACATATACCAACATTTTGTGTACAATATTTCAATACAAAAACCAAAATCCTAATGCCATCACAATAGGAATAAATTAAGGAAAGATGATAACGATGAAATAAAAATACCCAATTCTGAATCCATCATAACCATTTAAAATTATATTTTTAACACTTGTTTTTAAAATAACTGGACATTGCAGAACTTGGGAGAATTTGTTAACGAGAGTAAAACTTGGCCAAATGTGGCGACGGTCGAATTGAATAATTTTGAATGCCCTAGATCCCCTGTTCGAATCTTTAGGTTGACTCTCCTCATTAAGTCAATATTAAGGCAATACTTATTAGATAGTTTAGACAGAGTACCCGGCCGTTATTTATCCGAATAGGTTGAACCTTGGTCCCTAACAATAAGTGGTGCTTCGTTAAGAAGGGGAAACCCTCCCACTACGAAATTTCTACTTACATCAAGTGATGACCCAGAAGTCAAGAAATGTTTCTCCGAATGTGGCAATCAAACAATTTAATTCCTTTCCAATATTTATTTTTCATTACCAGCAATGTTTTCTCGTGTTGCGTAAAGGAAAATTGATTTTTCCCATGTACCTACTTGTAAATGATATGTAGAAGGTATTCCAGAACACTAAAGGGGAACAGAACACTTTACTATGTATTAAACGGGATTACCTGAAATATCGCTTCAGTGGCGTAACTAGGATTCAATTTGGGAAGGGGGGTACCATCGGCTATACCTTCCTGATGCAGTGTTGGCTCTTCCTTCGACATCCTTCATATGGAAAATTTAAATTGCAGGGGACACGCACCTCATTATTATATCCGCGTCTGGTGACATTGAAATTATTAGGAACTATCGTGGGTGTCTCTGGAGCCCGCACTCGTAAATATTTCCTATTTAGTTGATTGGAACTAATCCGCACTAAACGATAAGATATTAAATTTATCAAAGCGCAATACATTTGACTTCGTTAGTCTAGCTTCATATCATTAGACAAAAACTGCTAATTTAAAACTTTCTTGTAACTGTTTTAATTTTTTATATATTTTCCCCAGAATTTTTTTTACTTTTCCATTCACGATTAATTGGAACTTGCAGCTAAAAAAGAACTAAATTGGCAAGATGAAAGCGGACACGGTTGGTATTATTTTGGTTTGTTACTTACTAACAACGGCTGATTCCTTCAACAATAACCCAGAGAATTGGGAGAACTCTATGGTAAAACACATCAAGGCAACCATTGCATATTTTTCCAACTGTTCCGTTTCTATCATCTCTGATAACGATGACGTGCTTCATAATTTGGAGGGAGGTGGTGAAGGGCATTTGAAGATTTTTCAACTGCAAGAACTCAAAAACCCAACAAATATAACAATTGGTCCAATTTGGAAAAAGTGGATATTTCCGTATGCAAGCATTATTTTTAATTTCAAAAATGACACTCTTCAGTATATTGTTGACACAACATACAATAAATGCTCGAATTATTCGTCAATAATTGTGGATTTTTGCAGAAAAAAAGAATTCGGATACAATATTGTGTTTACGACATTATTTGACGATGCAATTTACATGTCCAAAAACAATTACATGTTATACCATGTATTATCGTATGTGATAATTGTGCAATCAGATGTTGAATTGAATGGAAATAATGCAAGCAATTCACAAATACGGAATCAAATTTCACTGCGCTGCCCGCAATGCGATTCTGGTTGTCCTCTTACAGGTTTAACCTCCATTATGAAGAGCGAGAATTTCGAAATTTTGACTCGCGACATTCTCAGAAATTTCACAGTGCAAATTGATTCATACTATAATTCCAAAACGATACCCAAAGTATTTTATTGTTTGGACTATGAAAACAAAACGATCCATAAAATGAGTCCCTTTGATGGGAACAATTTCAGGCTGCTATCACCATTTAAACACAACGCTACAGAAACTGAACCGTATTACCCCAGGATGCAGAATGTTGTTTTTAATCTTTTGAAGGCGGATTTGAAACCGAATTTTACATATTGGGTGAATTTGAATTTTCCACGTGTATTTTCCACAGTTTTTGTTCCATATTATGGAGTTCCAATTTCCACCGGATATTCCAATTGGAATTTTATAACTTGCGACGGTGTGACCACTTCTCTGTCTTCGCAAATATTTTTAAATCCCTACGATACACCATGTTGGCTGAATTTAGTCATTCTTCTGCTGGTTATATCTATCTTATTCTCCATACAAATTTTAATGGCATCGCCATCTATCACTGCACCTTGCAAACCAATCTCAAGTATATTTCACGTGATTATTGATACAATCTATCAATTCTCCGCTGTTTTAATTGAACAGACTTCGAAAATTAGTAGAAAACCTGTAAAATTTGTTTTATTTTTCTCTGTGGGATTGTGGTGCATTATCGGACTAATTTTAAGCAACGCATACAAGGGTGTCATTGTTAGTCTACTGTCATCCCCTTTGAAAATTAAAAGTCAGTATCACATGTTGACAGACCTGAATGACTTTGTGTTAGTAATACCCCAACGTCCAGAGAACCCAAATTTATTTTTCAAAAATTTATATTCTTGGCTATATGGTGTGAAGTATAGAGGAATATCGGCTGCGTTATCTCGCAATTATTATTGCATCGATCCTTCACTACCCAGTCCGGAAAAGCTTTTTGGAAAAGAAGCACATGGACTCCAAATCCGAAATTGTAGCGAAACTCCAGGCCGATTAGAATATATCAGGGATTCAATGGCACTTCTGAAAGAATATGATCTTACAATTGCTGAGACCTCCCTCTATGATTTTTTGAGCGTCGTCAATGATGGAAACGTGAGTGGCTTAAGTGAAGACGATTTAAAAACGGAAGAAAAATTATTTCTTCCACGTCGATTCATTATTGCGCTGGACCGCTGGGGTTTGAATAATGCAATCGGTTTTGCACAAAGAAAGAAATTCCTGCAGCGTTGTAAAAGGCGAGCCTATGTTGCTTTTGAAGGCAAATTAGACGTTTTTCAAAAACACTTGAATCTGAAGCAAAAGTTTTCTCGTGGAAAAATTCCATTTGCAAGAGAAAGTGAAATAATTTTAATTTTGATGTCTGTTTATTCTTCATTGTATTATTCACGATCACAGACATTATTGAGTTCTGGAATTTTTAGGCTATTTGAGAAATGGAACAGAATTTTTGAAGGAAGCCGCTATTTTTATCTGTTGAGGTCTCTAAATATTTCCCCGCACGATCATACCTGGAAGTCAGCAATTGACCATTTTAACCTGCTTGCAATATTCAATGTTTATTCTTACTGTCTCGCTTTTGCCATATTTGTTTTCGTAATTGAATACATGCTTAACTTATTTTATTTCAATTTTTTATTGATATCTGTTACATGTTTCAATAAAATAAAACTCTCTTGTTGGACTACCAAAGCAAATCAAACATATAGGTATAGTGGTATACGGAAATGTATAATGTGCAAATATTAATTTCATTTTTGTACAAGCTCTTAAAGCTTGTTGCTAATCAAGAAAATATTTGATAATATTGTGCTACCTTTATTTTACATACGTATTCGTGAAACATCACATTATTAAATTGTAATTTGTAATTGTAATATGTTGTTAATTAACGAGAAATAAAATTTGAAGTCTTTATTATTTTTTATTTATCTGTTACAAAATAATATGCCATTTTGGGGTCAAAATTCCGAATACATGTAATTTAGCCATAACCATACATATATCAAAAGATGTGACATTTTTTCAGTCCGGTAATAAATGTGTACCACATAAAGTTCAAATATTATGGCCCGCGAAATTGCCATTTCATGACGTATAATGTTGATATATTCCAAGGAATGTGTTCAAACATATTCGTTCTCCGTTTCATATTATACTTTTTTAATTGTCTTAATCTTGAAAACGAAATCATAAATGTTTAAATCTGATTTATAAATATCGTCCAATCAATAAACGTAATGGCCCAATAATTTTTACCAAATATTCAGACAGAAACACAACAATTCCAATGCCAATGCAAAACGAATAAATATAGAAAACAGAAATTAATGAAGAATTAAAAATGTTTGTTATCCGTTTGACCCTTTTCAAATCATTTTTAGCGACGATTCTTATATCTTGTTCGTTAAACCAGGTGTCCCACTTTTCAAATAACGGGAATATACCAGAACTCATGAGAATTTGCATACGAGAGTAAAAGGTTGCCAAATGTGGCGACGGTCTAAATTCAACAATTTCGAACGTCCTCAAAAGGTCTGTGTTTCCCCGCGCGTACTTTTTCTTCTCATCATTAAGTAAATACTTTTCATACAAATTCAAATTGGCATTGTAGTCAAAGTAAGCGCGCTGCCGGCATTTATCCAAAAGCGGAACCACCGTCCTCTGGATAAATTCGTAATTGTTGGGAATCGGTTTGAGACGAACCGCTGGATAATACGCTAGCAAAATTTGACGCGGCATCTTTAATATTGATTCGTAGGAATTGTTCATCTTCGTAATAAGCCCCCAATTGTGGATTAGTAGCGCCTCTTCCCTGCCCACTTGAGACTGCCTAAAGGCATTTATCAGTTTGAGTAATTTTGTGGCTGTCAGGTTAAATCTCACTGATGTTTCCTTAAGGGACGTACAAAACATAGATTGTGACACATTATTATTAGTTTCCTCAATGGTGACCATATATTCTGCAGAAGGCAAAAATGGACAACCAACATAATTTAAGAATTTCTTGAAATCCTTGACATCAAAACCAGATTGAGGATTAAAAACATGTTCGTACAAATCTCTCCTGCCAACGACAACGAAATTTTCCAACTCCTGAAATAATTTGAATTTGTTTTGTAAGTTAATAGGAGAAGAAAGGTCACTAGTAATAATGCCTTTGTAGGCATTGCTGAAAATCACTGAAAAAATTATCCAAACGCCGAAAGAAAGGAACAGAATTAATCTGAAAGGTTTTTTGCTCATGGGGACTCCCTGTTCCAAAAGTACGGCCATCAACAAAAACAAATTTCTTGAAGAGGAGATGAGCGATGCGTACAATGTCATTTTTTTCCAACCCACTTCCAAGACGATTTGCTGGATGTGATAAAATAGTGAAATTGAAAGCAGAATAATTGCAATGAGACTCCAGCTGGTTCTGTCATAAGGTCTAAGATAGATATCTGATGAAATAGAATTTTCTACGCCATCACAAGTGACAAAATTGAAGCTGTCATATCCTGTCAGAACAAATTTCGTGTGATGGATGTCGAATAATTGTTTTAAGCGAGGACCTCTAAATTTGATACTCGTCGATGTACTGGATAACAATTTGCTCGTGTTCCAATTCACGTTAAAATCCGCAAGCATAAATGTCCATATTATCACTTCTAAATGTTGCTGCTTGAATTTGTATTGAAAATTATTGAATGGGGAAAAATAATTTTTATGGTTGTTAGAATTGTTCACAAAAAGACATTTCGAATTCTGTGGAACCCTATTTGAGAATTGGTACGAATAAATATCTTGTATTAAATTCTGAACGATATTTCCCTGTAATTTCGTTTTCTCTAGTGAAAAGCTTCTCAGCTTTATAGGAAATAACGTTTGAGTAAGATTAAATTTTCCGTTAGAAAATGTACAGGGTGACAAACAACCCAAACAATATAAAGATACGCTTTCCAGCGAGTATATGTCTTCGAGGTCGCCACCAATAATTTTTTGGCCTACAAAATAAATTAAAAAAGAGAATAAATTCGATGCTTTGAAGTTGTAGAAATAATTTCGTTCGCTGACGTGGACGAGGGAAATGAAAATATTATAATCTAACTTGGGATTCTCGATTATGCTCGTTAAGTTGAGATTTTTGGAACGGAATATATTATAATTCTGAATTATTTCATATCCCGTTGAATCGAATATTAAATGAATTCTTGCACTCTGAAAATTCCATTTGTTGAGCGCAGTTGGCGAAATGTCCCTTTTCGAAGAATACATTATTTTAGTTTGAAGAAATGTTACAGGAACCGTTTGTTGTTGTCTAATATTGGCTAGTTGAAAATTCATTGTTGAATTGTCATAAATTATTACTACGCTACATTTTGAAAAAGAATCAATTATTGTCACGAGTCCCCTTACTGTGAAATATTTGTTTTCTGAAATGGATTTACAATTAATTCCAAAATAATGTAAAGCCGTAATAATACATAGGGATTTATGAAGTGAAAATGAGTTAAATATTTGTATCATCTTGTAAATTATTCAAGTAATTGAACCAAACTATAATAAAAATGTTGTCTATAGTTGTGCACTGTGTGCGCAATGTGGAGAGTAGGACGCCATTGAAAATATCTCCTGTCAAATCTTTATTGTTCTTCTGTTCAGCTGCACAATGCCCGAAGTCTGCGTACGGATACTGAGGTTCTCTAACACAAAACTCCGATCCCGATTACAAACACCGAGCCAAGTACCGTTTAGAGTACATTTATCAGCCTATGTGTGAACAGTACTTCGAGGTCTTCAGATCAATGCGCCTGAGTATTGGAGTTGTCCGGAGCCATAACTTCCACAAAGCAGAAGAAACTCGCTACTACGTGTGGTCCTTTGATTAAGGATGTTGTGCACACCTTGACTGTGAGAAACAATAACATGTGCCTAATTTTTAGACATCATACATGACGTGCAATATTGTAGGTAAGTAAAAGGGATGCTAGTGCCTATCTTGATGCAGCACTAATTTTGTTATGGACACTTTCATGTATGAACGGCTCCGCTCTCAATGTCTTTGCTCTATGTCTTCAGACTGCTCGTAATAAGGATACAAGAAATATTTGGGGGTTGATTTGAAATGAAAGGCCTGTACAAGCATCCTTAACACGGGAAATGCGAGAATCAGTCGAGAAATTCAATCAATCACATTCGAAAACAATGAATATCATCGTGATGACTTTAATGGTGTGATGAATCAATGAAGCAACTTCTGCAATTTGAGAACTTTCTTTCAACTTAATGTAATACTGTATTTGAGCAAATTATAAAATTGTGAAAGCAATTTAATTCTATTAAAGCCACTGTGCTTCCATCCTATGTAGTACGCGATATAATTGTTAGTGATGGAGGGCGTATTCAGAAACAGGTTTGAGAGAGGGGCCAATTCCTATCTTACCAATTTTAAATTTACTTCTATTACAATTTCCCATCTCTTATTCATTACTTTGAAGTTCAGAGTTCAGTTGGGGATTCAACGGAATGGCTTTAAATACGCCACTGGTAAAGACCACGCAATTGGAAATATTCCGTTGACTTGAAGTGCCCTTCATCAAAATTTGACAAAGAAATAGATATGTTGACTCAATTCATTTCAATTGCTTGCTTTCACCAATCGCATCGTTTTAATATCGCAAATTACTGCAGGTGTGAATCTTTCCTAGTGAACCCAAAGTACACTACATTAGAATAGAGACAATGAAAAGTGTTTTCCCCCTTATACATGACAACAGAACAGAAAGTGTTGACGGGTTCTGAAAATGTTGATGACGTAAGAAGCACCAATTGACATTAAGAGCGTTGAATAAGTGAAGCAACGAACCCTAACACAGTAAAATTTTCCATTAGTTGACTGATTACCACAGATGACCACAGAACGAACATTGTGGAATATTTAGGAATAATCTACTTCACTTTTTTGTATCGCCGTATTCTTGCAATCAAAAATGTGTGATTTTTTATTTAATTTCCACTTCATTTTAACCAATTGAAAACTTCTTGTTCTCCTGTCTTAATTTCAGTTGATACAATTAAAACAATGACAGTAAAAGGACTATTGATATTTTCACTTCTTTTCCTATGCTGCTTCACAGATACCATTATTACCACAGACAGCACGATGAATTCTGTGATGAAGCATATCAAGTCAACGTTAGAATTTTTTTGGAACTGTTCCGTGTCTGTTGTTTCTGATGACGACGGTGTGCTCCATAACTTAGAATTTGGTTACACAGGACATTTGAAGATTTATCAACTAGAGAAACTCGAAAACTTGCAAAATGAAAATGTTTGGACTGCGATCCTATGGAAAAAGTGGATATTTCCATACGCAAGTATTATTTTTAACTTCAAAAATGATACTCTTGGATATATTCATGAGACAATATTAACGGAATGCGAAAATTACACAATATCAATGGATTTTTGTAAACAAAAAGAATTCGGATACAATATAGTGTTCACGACATTATTTGACGATGAACATTATATGTCCATAAACAATGACATGTTAAATTTATTTTCTTATCCATTAATTGTACATTCGAATTTGGAATTTAATTCGGTCAATAATCAACATCGTGAAAATGAATCTCAATCACCAGCACGCAATGAAATTTCACTGCGGTGTCCCACAATACAATCTGGTTGCCCTCACTTAGGCCTAAGCACCATTATAAAGATCGAGACTTTCAAAAATTTGACTCACGATATTCTGCGAAATTTCACTGTGGAAATTGATTTGTACCATATTTCAAGAAAGATTCCTAAAATCTTTTATTGTTTGGATTTTAAAACGAAAAGGATTTCTGAAAAGGTAATGCGACCATTTGAAGCAACAACATTCAAATGGCAATCACCGTTTAAATTCACTTTTAGAAAAGGTAAATTGGTAGAGGTCAAAACAATGGAGACTGTCGTTCGTGAATTTTTGCAGGCAGATTTGAAACCAAATATTTCAACTGTGGATAAATGGATAAATTATTTGTATCCAAGGGCATTGTCTTTGGTTAACATACCAAATTATAATTTTATACTGACTGGATACGAAAGTTGGAACTTTATAACCTGTGACGGCGTGACAACATCTATTTCAACGTCAATATTTTTAAATCCTTACGATACATCTTGCTGGCTGCATTTAGTCGTTCTTCTAATGGCAATATCTTTAGTGTACTATCTGCAAATCTTAATTTCTTCACCAAATCCAATGCCTAATAATAAGAGTCACAAAATTTCTTGGTTTATTTTTACTTTGTTCACTGATGTAATCTATCAATTTAGCGTCATTTTGATGGAACAAACCTCGAAACTAAGTCGTAAGCCCGCAAGATGTATTTTATTCTTGAGCGTGGGGTTATGGTGCATGATTGCATTGGTTTTAAGTAACGCCTACAAAGGGGTCATGGTAAGTATATTATCCTCCCCTTTCAAAACCAAAGGTCAATATCATTTCCTGAAAGAGTTAAATGATTTCGTGTTAGTCACACCTTATCGCGAAGAGAACCCATATTTATTTTTCAATAATTATTATTCTTGGTTATTCGGCGGGAGATCGACTTACATATCTTCAATGCTATCTTGCCAGAATTACTGTCTGGATCCATCATTACCTAACCCCAGGGAAATTTTGGGAAACCAAACGTGTGTGTATAAATTAACAAACTGCAGCAGCATTTCAAGGGGAAGGGTAATGAACGATGTAGAAACCCGAGTTAAAAATATCAAAAACTCGATTGCAGTTCTGAAGAAGTACGAGGTAGCCCTGGGCTCTGAAAGTTCTCTCTACAGTTTTTTCAGCATCAACAATGAAAGAAACAGAAGTAAATATAACAAAACATTAGAAGAAATTGTATTTCTTCCCAAGCGCTTTCTGCTGGCACTTGAGGATTGGGATTCGGTGGAACCGGTTACTTTTAGACCCCGAAAAGATTTCTTGAAACGCTGTAAACGGCGTGCTTACATTAATTTTGATAGCGCATTAGACAACATTCAGAAAATATGGAATCTGAAAAACAAATTTATTCGGGGTAAAATTCCATTTGCAAAACAACCAAAAATTATTATTGTTTATGAGTCAATTTATTCTTCAATGTATTTTTCACGGGCACAAACTTTAATGAGTTCTGGAATATTTTGGCTATTTGAGAGGTGGAACCAATATTATAAACAATATCGAATTAGTCTACTATTGAAGTCCATTAATGCTAACCTGAGGATGAATCCATTAACATCCAAGGTGTACAATTCTAATTTGATTGCAATATTTTACGTGTACACATATAGTCTTACCTTTGCTTTGTGGGTCTTTGTGTTTGAACATTTGTTAAAATTATTTATTTCCAGAAAAATATTTAGTACATGTTTAAAATTAAGTACAGGTCATACTGTTGCACTAAACTAAGCGTTGGAGCATTCAATGTGTTATTTTGTCTTTTGATTAGCCAAATTGCACGGACATTTTAATCTTTTAGCGCATAGCCACCCTTAGCCACCATAATCACTACTAACTATAGGAGAAGCTGAGGTTGGGGAGCATTTAACGCCGAATATGTCAATAAAAACAGCGAAAATATTGGGGTGCTTATTTAACGATTTTAGAAATTTACAGCGAATGTTATTCTGCCTTTGAGGAACTGGTGGTGCATGGAGTGACGAGCCCCCGAGCCGATTTCGCACAACTACGGTTACATAGTTACATCACTGTAAGTAAATGTACGTACATATTTTACGGAGTTCTGAGATATACTTTTGTAAACATGAATATACGAAGAGACCAGAGAAAGTGGATGAAATTGTAGTATTATGTTAGCATCTGTCACTTTCGAGTATTACTGAAATAATATTAGTTGTTCAATAAATAAATGTTTGAATTACCCATATGAACCAAACAAATATTTTATATAGCTGTATGACTACAAATACCCAGGATAAGCAACGCAAATCCATGGTTTTCCTTCTGCTTAGGTAGTCCACAGTGGGAATTGTTTTAAAAAAATATCACTTTTTTTCACCTGGACCCTAAATTTGGGATTTGCAGAATCCATACTAAGTATTTGTGTTTCAGTCGTCAACTGCAACCGCCTCGGCTGGACCCAAATCACAAATTTTGGGTCCAGGTGAAAAAAGTGTCATTTTACTTTAAAAGCTACGAGTGTGTGTTACCTAGTTACAAGTACCTTGCAGGATAAGATTTAAAATTCAATCGTGGAAGCAAATTAATACACACCCATATACAAATTACATTTTACCAAAGTACCCATATAAACAATCATTTTTCTATAAAGATAATTTTATTGTTAAAATGTGTGGGTTACACGGAAAATTTGTTGACTGATCTTCCAAACAGCCCTTCCTTAATGCAAACGTATGAGTAAATATTTAGCTATATAGAAATTATATGTAACAATAGAACGATATTTTTAAATTTGTATTGTGCAGGTTTGAAGGTCAATTATTTATACATCACAACCCAAACGGTCTAATTTGACTTTTTCCACACCATTCACTATGATGGTAGTATAATTACATAATATACGACATACCTCGAATGTATTTTTATACCCAAAACAGGAAAATTATTGTTTCATTCCATTGACTGTAACTATATCTGTTAAAGGTGTGGGCATAGGCACTAAACCACTTAATGGAGAATATTCTTGAAACAATAATATATAATAAATACGTAAGTTAGCCCTGAGATATAAATACACACAAACTAAAAACATAGAAACGGTAAAGTCAATTTAAATGCTAAATTTCTCTCAAATTCAACGATGACGTATAAAGAGTTTTGGGATTAAGAGAAAACGCAATGAAGGCAATCACACGTGTAACAGAAGTGGTTGGATGCAGGGTTTCGGTGGAATGAACACTCCAATAGACCCTAAATGCAATTAACTGGAATTAATTAAATTAATTAATGAAAACAAGGCATTTTAACACCAATATTGCACAAATATCGCTTTTATTTTGCTTCTACAATCGTTCTACATCTGATGACAACTTTAAATTTTAATTTGAAAACATTCGATTGATTTCGAAATTTGAATGTGCAATGAATAAAAGCAAAAACGCCAAAGGTACCGAAAATCACTTAGCAAATCCGTTAATTCCATTGATTCTAGTTAATTCAATTGGACTGGAATTACTAAATAATATGACAAAAGAGGATTTTACGAAACACTGGTTGGATGTGCGTGTGGCCAAACAAGGTTCGGTGGTTTAATTGAAAAAGTGTTGGACCACCAATACAAAAATGTATGTACCAGCAGTACGTACATTTAAATAATAATATGAGATTATCGTATTATCTGCAATTCATAACATTTATACTGCATTACCTACATAGTTAGACTATGACGTGAATCGGTCAATGCTAACGTTGTTTCAGGTCTTAAACTTGAACTTGAGTTCATTTTCATTTAGTTCCTGGTCTAATTGGGTTCACCTGGGCGTCTCTTTCTGCCACTTCTTTGTCAGTGACTAGTGGCTCTCTTAGCCATGTTTTTTGGAGAAATGTATTCACATCTGCTGACCCCGGATAACAATTCAATTCTGTCAAATCCTCATTTTCAGATAGCTCTCTTTATTTTCCTTCTTCAAGTATTCTCCCAAATCAAATCATCGTCTGCAGCCGCCGATTGGTGCTACAAAGGAGATTGTGGACCGAAAACATGGGGAGGAATGTGCGCCACCGGTAAAACCCAAACATAACTTTTTAAATATTTCAATTTAAAAAATGTAATAATTACCAAAAATCCATACTAAGGTAAAATGCAGTCTCCAATTAATATCAGTCTGCGGAAGGCGAAATTATATCCAAAAGGAAGCAGGATAATTTTCAATGCAAACTACAAAGCATCACAGTCCTTTTTACTGAATAATAACAAAGGACGTACATTGGAACTTCTTATACAGGAAGACAGAAAATCAGAATGTTTATTATGGGGTGACGGCCTACCGAATGGTCCCTATTACCTTTCACAACTTCATTTTCATTGGGGACCAAATAATCGTGTTGGTTCCGAACACAGACTGTCAGGTCATAGTTTTCCCTTGGAAATGCATATGGTTCACACCCAACAAGTTAATACAACACCGGTGATTGCTGTGTTCGCTGTTTTCTTCTATTTGGCCATAAGAGACAATCCGGCTTTACAACCGATTATCACCAACATTCCAAAAGTTAAAGAAGCCACAGAAGTTCCTGTACTCATTCAGTCACCGGAAATCAATCTCTTGTCTTTGTTGCCAAGTAAAATGAGAATGTTTCGATACCGGGGTTCTCTGACAACACCCCCATGTGGGGAAAATGTTATCTGGACGATCTTTCAAGAACCGGCTCCGATTTCTGCAAAACAATTGGCTGCATTTAGGACAATGAGGGGCCCGGACACTAAACCTTTGCTAAGAACATTCCGTCCACTTCAACCTACGTATACTTCAAGAAGGAAAAATGTTTTCTTTATGAGACTATTTAATAATGCATAAAATCTCGAATGGACGGGAGTATTCCTTAATTACACAATATTTACAATTAATTTGCAAAGACTCGTCGGGCCAGAAAAATTAAATTTCTGTTTTGATTTGATTTTTAAAACCTTTTTTACGCCAAAGGAATGAAAGTTCAAAATAAACACAAAATCAAAAATTAGTTTTCCTTTTGTGTATAGAAAACGATATATTTATGCGAATGTGTGCGAAAAAGGCACCCTTTTAGTACCCTGACTTTGGCTAGGATGAAAATGCAACGTATGAAAACGAAATATTGATAAGGTTATAATGAATTTTTCTCGAATGTGTGCTCTTGGGTTCACTTCCTGTATTAAATGATTGTATGAGTAAATTTAAATGATTTTTAATTAAAATTGCACATTTCCATTGCAATTAGGGATGTCGGTTAATATGTAATTTACTGAAATAATACCACGTGTTGGCCCCTGCCGATGGATCGAGCTAGCTTAACAATTATTATGTGGAGATTCGTGCAATTATACTAGAAACAGCATTTCCGTTACATAGAACTAGTCTACCTGTCTAATACTGTTGCCTGCATTTGAGCGATTAATTCATAAAACCATGGAGAGCAGTGGTGCTACATTACGAGTAAAATTGAAATATTCATGTGTACAAAGAATTGCACTCCCAACCCAAACACTCACGCATATGGAAGTTGAAGGAATGCGAACATTCATTTTAGTGTTGTGCGTTGAGTATCAGAATTCATGGTCCGTGCAAACGTGCATAGAGATGCAGAACCGCGAGTGTTTGAAATCTGAAAATGGCGTCTACATAAAAATTTCTTTCGTTAGGGCAGCACAAATGTTATTTAATTATCATTATATAAAGTAAACTTGCATATCAATTTCATTAGCTTTATTGTTAAAAATACTGCAATAAGGAATGAAGGAATTGTAGATATCAATTGAAAACGGATTAGATTGTTAGGCAATAAAATAATGTGAACAATACAGGCAGCAGCGCAATCCCTTTTTCGAGTATACTTGAACAAATGTCTTGTTTGTGGATGAAGCAATTCCATTTGAATAAATTATGCTATACCCTCATCTTGCACAATAAAATTTGAAATATTGAATATTTGATCAAGTCTGAAATGGCGTAATAGTAATACATACATGAATCCAGAAACGAAGGTATTCCTGAAGAACTCTGAAGCAGTCTACTGCTTCCCTCGTGTGTCGCAACCTCTCTAAAAACAATAGTAAAAATGTATACAGAGACTAAATAAATCACTTGTTAATTTTTATAATTTAAATTTCTCAAAATTGTAAGAATTTTGAAAATGGTGACCGTTGATTTTATATCTATCTTTATTATCTGGTTAGGATGTTCCAGCACATCTACTTTGAGAAACACTAAGAGTTCGTTGGGGTATGCAGTTAAGGAAAATGTCAAGTTAACAATAGAGTACTTTTCGGAATGCTCAACCTCAATCATATCGGATGACAAAGATATACTGGATGATTTAGAGGGCGGTGAAGGACATTTGAGTATTTTTCAATTAAGAAAGCTCGAAAACATTGTCAACAATACAATTAGATCAATATGGAAAAAATGGATTTTTCCATATGCAAATATTATATTCAATTTCAAAAACGACACTCTTAAGTATATGGGTGCATCAATATTTTCGAATTGCTCCGAGTATTTGAAAATTTTGAATTTGTGCAGAAGCAAAGTGTTTGGATACAATATTATTTTCACGACATTATTTGAAGATGAACATTATATGTCTAAAAATAATTTCGCGTTATACGAATTGCCAGTCGTCATAATTGTGCAAGTAAATTTAATAATGAAATCCAAAATCGGTCACGATAATTATAATGAAGATCCAGATGTAGAAGTTAACCTTAATATTACATTGCGGTGTCCTCAATGCTATTCAGGGTGCCCCATTTACGTTTACGGTATAAATTCCTATATAATGAGTACATCTGTAGAAATTTTGTCACATGACATTCTCAAAATTTTCGCGCTCGAGGTGTACTCTTACAATCAATTAAGAACGTATCCCAAAACGTTTTATTGTTTAGAATATGAAGGGGAATCCTTTCACAGGAAATTTGTAGCCAATTTTGAAACAACGGCGTTAGTTTGGCCATCACCATTTCAATTCAATGTGAACCAACGAGAACTTTACCCAGTAATGGAGATGGTGGTTCAGGCTATTTTGCGGGCGGACCTTAAAATTAATTACAGCGCAGGTTTTGGTTTTCCTACTGTTTACGCAACAGCATCGTTCTCGTCCGATATGCATTTGATTCTCACAGGATATGAAAGTTGGAATTTTATAACCTGCGATGGAGTGAAATCTTCTTTGTCTTCTTCGTTAATATTTTTAAATCCTTACGATAAATCTTGTTGGTTTCTGTTAGCCATTCTGTTGCTCATAACGTCTTCAGTGTACACCCTACAAAACATAATTCAACCACCACCAACAGCCCTTTCTGAAAAAAAATTGATTATTTTACTACTAAAAACTTTATTTAATGCAGTGTATGAATTTTCGATCGTTTTGATGGAACAGGCTTCTAAAATCAATAGAAAACCCATAGGACACATTTTATTTCTAACCGTAGGAGCCTGGTGTCTAATTGGAATAATCCTGAGCAACGCCTATAAAGGTGTTATTGTTAGTCTGCTGTCGTCCCCGTGTAAAATCATTAGTCAGTATCAATCCATGAACGAGTTAGATAATTTTGTATTCGTCACACCAAATCGAGTAGAAAGTCCAAACTTATTTTTCAAAGATTTAAACTTTTGGGCGCATACAAATGGCTCCTTTTCCGTATCAGACAAATTAGCAAGGCATTACTATTGCATTCATCCTTCTTTGCCTTCTCCAACAGAAATTTTTGAAAAAATGGCAAAACTATACCATTTTCGAAATTGCAATGATATTACAGATAGGTATGGAAATAATGGCACGAGAATAAGAAAAATCATAAGAGCTGTAACGCTTCTCAAGGATTATGAAGTGACTCTTGGTAGTGAGAGTTCACTATTCGGTTTCTATAGCTTGATAAAGGATAACAGTATCAGTAGTTCAAATGAATATTCCGAAAGAATAGAAAAATCTCTTTTTCCAAATCGTTTTCTTCTGTCAATTGATAATTGGAGCTATAATCACACAGTTTATATTAGACGCAAGATAGAATTCGTGAAACATTGTAAACGGCGAGCTTATATTGACTTTAGTAGTAAATTGGACGTGCTTCAGAAAGTTATCTTTACGAAAAATAAGTTTTCGCGTGGAAATTTTGAATTTGCAAAACAAAAAAGAATAATTCAATTTCCACTGTCTTTCTACACAGATATCTTCTATTCACGAATTCAGACCTTAGTGAGTTCTGGTATATTTTGGCTCTTTGAAAAATGGAACGGAATTTTTGAAGAGAAGCACGTTTTGCGGAGATACAAATCTATCTACATTTCTCCACCGATCGACCAACCTGCACCAGCAATCGAAACTTCCAGCAATATACTTGCATTATTTCTGGTTTACTCATATTGTCTGGCATTGGCCATCTTAACATTTATAATTGAATATTTATTACTATTATTGTTTAAATTAAAACATGCAAATCTGTGAAAATTATTCAACTATTCACTACCAATAGTTTAAATTGCACTTTTAAATTTTAAGCAACGTAAAATAAATTGGAAATTACTGATTGAATAATTACTATTTGAAAAAGACTGAAAATTAATGACCGTCAATGTGGATAATTATGAATCTATATGATAATACATACATACCATTTTTAGTTCATGAAACTTGTAAAAGCTGGTGCTAACCTGAAAAATTGAAGCAATTAAATTAAATTCATAGTTAGGACAGTCATCCGTGTGCACAGATAAAAGAACTTACAATTAGGTACATTTGTAGTTTCATAGGTAAATTTATTATAAGATGTTCGTGTAGATGGCGATATGAAGTGTAGCTTAAATTTGAAACGATCATTTGTATTACAAAATTACAATGGTTTAAACGAATAAAATGGACATTGGAATCACTTTTTTAGAATATAGAAAGAATGTAACTTTCTAACTATTCCTGAATCGTTCAATCAACCCATCCATTGTTAAATATATTAGCTAGAAATACTTTAATTAGCA
>JABASC010001585.1:0-22272 GCA_019776185.1 Plutomurus gul | reverse complement strand
CAATTTAGTCAGTTTGTGCAACCAACGTACTTAATAATTTCAATAATCTTTATTTGTTTAGATATATTATGAACACAAAATATAGATTATGGTAGGCATGCTTCCAAGCGTTGATGTGTTATGGCTATGTTGTATGCTGCATATATGTACATATTATGTACTGTTTGTATTTGATGGGTTTAAGTGTGGCTTTTTAATTACTAGAATGTACCAATATTTACACACAAGGATATATTATGGTAGAGCGTTTTTTAGGTCTGTATAAAATAATTCTACTTTTCAGAAAATATCAAAGTTTTTGGTTTCTTTTTTCCAATTCCGTTGCACTTTCCTAATTTGTTAATATGCATGTATTAATATCCAAAAAGAATTTTTGGAGGCTAGTTCACAAAAATTCAGAAAATGTAGATACCATATTGGTACATGAAATCCATTTTACTTTCTGTAGGTGGGAACACATCGAAATTGTACGAAGCTACTTTACAATTCGGTATGAGAAGTTATTGATTCCACTGACTATAACAACTTTAACAATCACACTTAAGTGAAAGAAATGATTGACTTGGGAGTGGATGGAATTGGCTTAAACATTATGTAACAAAACCGCAATGTTTTTGTAAAGCAATAAATTGAGTGGTAAATCAGTTAACAGAGATTTTGTCCGTATGTTCTTTAAAATTCTTAATGTTTTGTTTAGATGGAAAACTCTGCCTTGCTTAAGTAATGCAGAATAGAACTTTATGACTGCTACAAATGATGCTATATATTCTAGACTTTCCAATAACACATTTGAAAATTATAACCAGTGTATAGATAATGTATAAAAGAACACCAGGGTTCAGAAAGACTTTCTATCTTTTGTATCTAGTATTACATAAACATGTGCACCACCTTGCTTTTTCGTCATTGTTTGTGCAAAGCTTTCACAATTCTCCAAAATAGGTCTCATTTTATGTAGGAAAAGCAGTTTTATCTACGGATATTCTACAGTGGTACACCTCGATGGGGTGATGAGGACTACACGTAGGATTTCATAGACACATAAGTTCAGTGTGCATAATGTATTGAGTGAGCAAGGAGGAGCGCACAAGTGTCCATCTTTTCGCTGTACTCGGTGTATTTTTACAACACCGAACCTTCAGGAATGCAATCAGGAAGTCCACCAGGTTCGCCATGTAACTGGATTGTGAATTCATGCAACTTTGATCAACTCCAGTCATGTAGCATTCTTTCCACTTTATTAGTTGCCCATCTCTCAATACACCTACTCACTATTACATATGCATTATATTAGCCAGGTAGCGAAATGAAAGTGCTCTTGACAATACGTTCACTCAATAATCAATTGACTGGCTTGATAGTTATGTCAAGATACGTATCAGCTGAGCTAATATTACCTTGCAAATGCCCACCCCATTTATTATACAAACATGTGTATGTTGCGAAGGAAAGGTGTATAGTACGTTGAAAGGGAAAGCTCCGAGTAGTAGCGCAATTGCTGGTGTACGTTTCAAAATGTACAGATACATACAAGTGTAATCATCCTGTAGTGCTACAAGTACGTGAAGATGCAAATTGACTGGCATGGTATTGTTATTTATATAAAAAAGGAAAATAATATACTTTCTTCTACGTTCACTAAATCTGCTGTGCACAATATATAAACGGCAGTTCAGTGTTCTGCTTGCAAGCTGCGTACGACGTCGCCCACACATAAAATGCCAAGAAAATAGCTGTAAAGGAATGGATACGGTATGGAGGTGTGGCAAAACGTAGCGTTATTATGTGGTTCTGCTTTTTGCTATTTTTCCTTTTGCAGTGTAGACTCAATTTTTGTTTGGAAATGGAGAAAGTCTCTTCGGTAGGGTGGTTGGTTTTGTGCAGTGTAGTGAAGCATCGACGGGTATGCATCTACTCAACACCCAACCGTATGTATACCCTATACCATCAATAACTCAAGACGTTCGTCACACAAGCCAATTACTGTTTTACTACTGGGAATTCTTTAGAAAAAATTCTTGAACGGGAAGGAAAAGAAAGAGAAAGGAAAGAGAGAAAGTCTTCAAGAAAAGGGAAACAGAACTGAAACATGCTGAGAGAGTGAAACCATTCTGCTTAAGGGGAAAGGCGCTTCTTCTTCTTCGTCTGCTTTTTGTACAGCACAATTTCCGTGTCCGTACTGGTAGAACTGGTAGTAGTAGTCTTTTGGGTCTGTGTGGGTGTAAGCAGCACAGTCAACCCAACACGCAGTAGTTGAGAGAGAAGAAACGAACGTTGTGATATCTGTGCACAGAAGTCTTTACTCACAGTTCAGTCAGAAAGCAATGCATTCCTGATAAAGATGTCAGTTAAAAACAAGACCTGACACAATGCCTGTCTCTGTATTAAAAATGAATACGATTTACGTCCTTCCAAATCGAAAGCTTGTGTACGTACATCACAAATCCGGCTAATGATCCACCTACAGCTGCTCCTATATTAAATTTCCGCATACACACACAATGCACAGTACAGGATCCATACGTGCTTGTGCTGGAGAGTTATTATTTGTTGTAGTATTTATGCAACCTCAAATGCTAGTAACAAATCGTGCTGGCATCTCATTTGGGACCCGATGTCTAATTCCACTTGAAAGTCGGCTCTCTAAACATTTCTATTGTAACAGTGTAAGTAGGATACAGAGGATCTTTGTGTGTACGAAGGGAATTTGACTGAAACCAAACCCTCACAATCAAAACAGTGCACTACTACCGATACGTTGTATCTTCTGCTTCTAGTATTAGTAATAGCTGATTTTGACGAGTTGGCTAGTTACGTGAAAAGATAGATCCTTCGAAAGTAAAACATGATACGTTGCATCGTACACACAGTCTACCAGCATCGCACACAGTAAAAGCGCTGACTGAATTGCTTTGTTCAGATTCTCCCATAAATAACGTAATGATCCAGCATCACATCATATCACAATGTACATTAGGCCAAATGATGCCAATCAAAATGAAGCTAGAAATCCAGAGTAAAATGAAATGAAAATGGCACTCTGTATACGAAACTGTGTGTTATGTGCTTCTTCTGCCTAATCTGTATTATAGACAGAAGAAAAGGGAAACAAGCTTAAAAGCTCCCTTCTTCCACATTCAAAGCCCCGGGTAATAAATCTATTATAATCTTGGTGTGTAATGTGTGTATTACAAAAGATATCTGTATAATCTTGAGATAAACCAGCAAATTCATTGCTGGATCATGTTGCTGGGGATGAATATATAGGGAAATAATAATAATAGTAGGGATAATGCCATCACCGAACAGAAATTCTACATTACCGTACACAGTGGTAGGTTTGGTTTTGTGTGTGTACGAGTTGTACACAATGTAAAGCTTGCCGGAACACGTACTATGTAGTATTTTCCTAGCAAATTACTTCGGCACAATTTATGAAACTCTGTATTTACAAAGAAAAGCTCCTACTACAGATACTGCTCCACTACTACAAGCATATATTATACTAATGCTTCTAAAAACAGTGTACAGAGTAGAGGGTATACTTACGAGATACATGTGAGTATAATAGCAAAACATATGTACAGAGAAGGATGCAGATAATAGATGAATGTGTTTATAGGTACATAGACAGTTAATAACCTATTTTCAGTGTCTATTACCTTATACATAGGAACTTACATGGATTCACGGCTGACTCGCCGCTACAATCTGTTGTCTGTCGGCATCACACACAGACTTTCGTGCACAAATGTACATGTGGCACGAGAGAATCATCCTCAAATCGACTCAACTACAACGTGCATCAGTGTTTTAGGGATGGTTGGACTTAAGCATCAGACGTGAATGTACTCTCTCTCTCTCTCTGTGTCCCTCTACATATATTTGCTTTTCTGTGTCTCTCCCAGCAGTTCTCGGCTCACTCGAAAAGAGGTAGTAGAACAGTAGTCGTGTAATTGAAGCATGATTTCACATTCTGTAAAGTACAGAGAGAGCAGAGGAAAAGTATTTGTATAGAAAGAGAAGAGGTCCATGTACTACTTCACTCGTACAGATAGAAAAGAGACCTGTCTTGTCTCATGGCATGCCATGCCACACAGTATTAGCCTGCAACAGTCGAGCTTCTGATGCAAATATATGGCCAATAAGAGAAAAAGAACGATTGTACATCCGTGGAAATGGGAATAGCAACTCCGCTGTGGACTGTGGACTACTACTACTTACAAGTGCACCATCCAATCTGGGAGACGGAAACTGATAGGCACAGTTACGACAACACAGTCAAGTCGAGTCAAAAAGAGAAATATTATGCAGGTGTACTATCTACATTTTCTGAATTCGACGAATGAGACGTACTACTTGTAGTAGTGGTCGTAGTAGTGGGAGCACAACTATCAGACTACAATTGTCACCGATTTTCATCTTTCGGAAATTTATCTCCGCAATAAAACTTTCTCTCAATACAATACAATTTCTTCATGAGCGCTCTCACAGACTCGTGAACACATTATATCCATATCTACAACAAGGCAGCCACTCATTTCTGCTCTACTGTATAAACTAGTAGTGTACTATGTGTACGTGCGTATTTGTAATGGTAGTAGTGGCAAACTTTCCCATTCCTGCAACCACTTTGGGTACACATACACATACAACCACGGCAAAGAGCACTGCCACTATCCGTTCACTTTCACCAAAGATTGTTATTCTATTTTTCTGATTAGTTGGGAACGTGTGTGCGTTATTACTGCACAGCAGGCCGGCACTTTCCTTTATATACTCTCTCACACTCACTAGTACCAAAGAATGTTCGGCCACGTTTTTCCGCTTAGCAATATATTTAATATATAGTGTTGTTGCAGGTAAACAGTTCAGTTCAGCAATCCTTGTCAGCCAATTTTCATAAACAGGCTGTGAAATTAATTGGCGTAACGGTCGTTGTTGTTTTCTTTAAGAAAGTAATCTTGCAGACTGTATAGGCCGGTACGACACCCCAACAACGAAACACATTGGATGAGTGAATGGAGCAGAAATAGAGAGAGAACTAGAGAACGAGAGAACGAGACAAGGCATACGTTCAGCTGGTAGTAGTAAGTATGTGTGTTGTGCTCAAGCTGACACTTTTGGACCCGTCTCGGCTCAGTTCAGTTCGATTGGATATTGTTTGAATGAAATTCTACTAGAGAGTACGGTGAAATGAGGAAAAAGCGGGTAATGTACTGTAGGAACGGCATGCAGTGTGTACAGTGTGTTGGATGAAATCGCATGGTCTGCTCAACTGGAGAAAACTCATATATGACTGGAAGTGGGTAAGGAGATGGAATACGGGAAAAGGTTACTTTACTATCAGGGTACTACTCCATGCGCAATGCAATAGAATTCAATGCTGGTTTGCTTTCCCTTGCTTTTGGCTTGTCGAGCTAAGCATCGTTTGGTTTGCTTTTCCTCTCTTGGTTTCCTCTGTTCTCGCCTATCCTGCTTGGCTACTGTTCTAAAGTGAACTCGGGAAACGTCTGTTCTCCTCCACTACCAACTACCACCACTTCTTTTGTGTGTACTATTGAATTGAGACTTGTTTCTTTTCCATAGCTGCACTTTGCTTTCCTTCGGTGTCCCGTCCTATCCTGCTTGCTACTACTGCTACCAGAAGCATTGTAGTAGCCTGCTCCTGGTCTGGCTTTTCCTCCGTTACTAACTTAGTCAAGTTTCTAATGTATGTATATACGTGTTTCGATAGTCGACCAACTAACTCTGTGCACACGACCACACTTATAGTTGTATTTGTAGGCCGTGACATACTGTAATGGTATTATGATACCGTGCCTGCTGCGTGAGCTCTCTCCTAAAACACTACTTCGCAGCACAATACAAATACTACAAGACGACGTAACAGTTCCTTGACGTTATGATACGGATACAGGTTACTACACACGAAACCAACTCCAAACACTAAACCTGGCCCGCCCTCTGTATTTATCGTAATAATCCTAACAAATAACAAAGTGCAAATCCAAACACTGCACAAATGTCGACAGTTCATAAGTGTGTTGGGATCACCATTAAATAATTACAATAAGTATTTTCTCAAATTTTGGTATTGCGTACTCACTTTGTAAAGGAATACCAACAATAAATATATGAGCTTTTGTAGAGTAAAACGAGTCTGTATTTTAAGGCGTACATATGTTGTCTGAAAATTGTTTGTAAAGAGTTTGCATCCATCGTATGTAGAGGTGAAGAAAGAAGTGTGTATAATTTCATCAGTTTTACGGAAAGATCTCGTAGCTTCTTATTCTTATTGTTAATGAGTACACATCATTTAAGGATTTATTATATGTATACAAATTAATAAACAAGTTCAAACCAATCCCACCACTCTCAAGTCACTATTATTCATTACGAGTACGACCACACTGCAGAATGGAAAAGGTTCCTTACCTTACAGAACCAGCACTCTATTATAGAAAAGTCGTTATAATGTCGTACTTGTTGTATATGTGCGCGTTGTATAAAGTTGTGTAAAGGAAGTGCTAAATCTATATAGCTATATAGGCACAACGACAATTTTCATAAAATGTGTAACCAATTCAACAAATTATTTCGCGTTAGTATAAAATAGTTTATGGATTCGGTTCGGATTCATTTGGTTAATAAACTTGAACCAAGAAATCCTATGAGAATCATAGTTTCAATTCTCTGTATGTATGTACATACATCTGCGTTTCTGCATTGTTCACCCACATACATTAAAATTGATACCAAGTCCAAGATTGATACCACCTCGTCCCTCGGGCGGGTCAATATTCTTCTTAGGAAACTTAGGTATTATTGTGAGTTTGTCTGGCTTCTGTGGCTACTGTGCAATAGCATGCAATCGAAGTCAGCAGCCACACCGACTGTCTTCATGTTAACTCTCGTGCCACTATAAATTGTCAACATGAACATTTAAGTAGTACAGACAGTATAGTTTCGGTTGGGGCCCGTCTGTCTCATTAAATTCATGTATTCCGTCCGACGACTTGTCTGGCTCTATTAAAACGCAGTGATAATTTTCAGTTCAAATGAATAAAGGTAAACCATTGCAAATCAAAAAAAATGCAAGTAATTTTTGATACCAGTGAGATAAAACTTAATTAATTTCCTAATTTTTGTATAACTAATTATGTCTTGGGTAATTCGTATCGTCAGACATATCGTACAGATCCAGACTAACTGTGTTACCGCTTTTACTAAATATTTAAAATTTAATTCCAACAATTGCAGAAGTTCATATAAAGTAAGAAAAGATTTAAATAGCCTCCTGAGTTTAATTCCATGCGTTGTAAAGTAGGTTTATTTATGACAGAGTAATTTATGAGAGCACAGGACATCGTAGAATTAAGAATATAAAACTATGATTACCATTCTACGATGTCCTGTGCTCTCATAAATTACTCTATCATATTTAAATAAAATACCAGTATGGAAGTGCCTCAACCATTTCATAGGTTTATCTACTTTTCCCTGCGTATCTTATCTGTGAAAGATAATATTTAGATTTTTCAGCATTTTCAAAATTTATACACAAAGCATAGTTAATTAATACGAAGTATTGATATGGCGAAACGAAAGGAAGATACTTTATGTATAGGATGGATCTATGTACTTATGTATGCGTGTATAGCAGAGCTGGAGTAAAATACGGATGAGATATGTTGAACATGATGGTATACAAAAATGTAATACTTCAAAGAAAACGAAATTGAAACTATTACGGGTACTTGTAAACTGTTATTTGGTTCTGAACAATGCAAAACATCCTACAAAAATTATTGGAAAAACCTTAAGTTTGGTAGTAGGAATCAACCATTTTAAACACCAAAATATGGCTAGGCTTGTTCAGCCATCCCGAATTACTAAGCTGGATATCTATCTACTTAACTTTTTTTAAATTTCAGCAATAATAAAATTCAATCCCTTATTTCGATTAAAATATTTAAAACAAACCCATACATAAGGTTCAATGCTGTTCAAAACTGGTGTTGTAAAAAAATGTCGAAATTGAAATTTAAAGTATTTCCAAACGGGGAATTTTACTAAATTGAGAAACCAGGTTAGCATATCTGCTACAAGAAAAATTCAGGTATGCAATATCTAATACCACAAAGTATTCAGCTTTAAGTAGTAAAGTATCGTTATCTGAACTGTATTACTCTCGGTTCGTAATAGTGACAGTGTGATGAATGTTTTCGGTGAATGTTTTAAAGTTTCAGCTTTCCAAGTATGTTTCAGAACAAAGTTCAATTACGGAACTTTAGTTTCTTGTGTAGATTTGACTTTGCTTGTATGATAGAATAGATTATGTCGTTCGCCCCCTCTAAACTCTTTCGTTGAGCTACGAAGAAAGAGTTGCTCTGCTCAGGAATGAGGAAGGAAAAGTTTAGGGCTCTTTCCGCACATTTCTTCGAATAAGAGTACTAATAGCCAGTAGTCAAGTTGAATCAACTTTAGTCTTTTCTTCTGCTGCTTGCTTACCCATATACCTATACTACTTTGTGGATTCGGGCCGAACAACGCTCTCTCTAGAAGATAATGTAAGTGTAACGTGAAGAACATTAGCACAAACATACACAAAGGTAAAACATCGTACATAAAACCTTCCACTTGTGTGCCTGTTGCCCAGAAACAACAAAAAGAAGTGCGAGAGAGAAGAAAGTTCTCAGGAAAACAAGAGAAAGAAAGCAAGAACGACTGGGGAACCAAACAGGTAAACTCCAAAATATGTATATATCTGCTACAGGTAACCCATAGCGCAATTTTTCAAACAAAACATCAATTTTTTTCACTGACTCTATTTGTTACCATTGGCAGTCTCTTTTCATTTGGAGAGCCATAGTGAAAAAAACTAACATTTTGTTTGAAAAATCCAACAATGAACTTACTCAAGAAATTTTAGGGAAACGCAAACAAGAGATTGTATGTAGTACTAAACCATTATCTGTATGAGGTTTGGGACACACCAAGATTGGACATGCCCATTGGGCAACCAACCAGGCACGCTGGAGGATCAGTAAAGGCAAACTCATTCCACACGAGGAGAACTACACCATTGTAGTTCTTGGTGTACCCCTGGTATGGGGTAAACCAAATTCCCGTCTCTAAGCAAATTTGTGTCGGGATCGACTGCAATAGACCAACCCATTTGCTCGTTGCGGCATCGTTGACTGGCTAATCCAGGCATGGCCATAGGGTGTCTAAGAGTATACATAGACTCCCTTGAGGTATCCTTACAACATGTACCCCCTAAAGTTTATGGGTGTCGGTATACCCCTTATAACACTGGGAGACCCCCCCCCTTAGGCAAAAAATTTCGGCAACCTTGACCATCCCTGGGCTAATCCATAGCCATATACCATCGTCTCCCATAATACATACATACAAGCAAGACGATTCACACAAGGACACAAGTGGAAATGCGTGAAATGAATGTGAAGACGAAGAAAACTGTTTGTGAGTACAATGATTATTTACTAAACATGAGGCATTCATACATAATTGATATTAAGTGCAGTTTAATAAGAAAATTTTATACATTTCCCTGTTTCTCTGTGAACGATTGTTTTGCAATCACCACAATGGTGTCCCATTTATCTGGAGGCATTTTTTGATTGCTCTTGTATTTCTCAATATAGCATTCCTCATTGCTTTTCACTTGACTTCTTTACGGGCCACGCGGTTTTACCATTTCATGTGAAGCTATGGTTAAGGAAAATAAATCTGCCCTACTATATACACACATATAAAGCGTGTGAGGGAGAGACCGACGCTCATAAGCTCACATGTAAAGAAAAGGATCGAGAGTTGTAGCTAACAACAAAATAATAACATCGACCTCACAGACTTTCTCCTATCATGTTGTATCAGACATTTACCTTACAATGTCTTATACTTGATAGATTAAGATCGATAATTTTGGGTTTGCTTTCTTTCTTCATTGACACAATCAATCTCTCTGCTCGCCTCGGTCAAGCCAAACGGGAGCCAGAGGGGTTTTCTTCAGTTTACATAATAATTCCACCTTCAGCATGTAATAAGCGAATTTTAACCTATACTGCGGTCTACATTCCCCACCGCTCACCTTTCTCCTCGACACTGCTCCGCTCACCGAGTCACAAAATGGCTTTCCACTACATTCTCCACGTATTTATATGTGTGTAGAAACGAACAGAGGTTAAGTAGCTTCGAGAGAGGTAAACCTTCTCCGCTGATATTTAGTACTACCAACCCACCTATGAAAAGTAAACTAGGCTATTCATGCCCACTTAACTTATTGTAGGTCTTTCCTGTCGGACAAATACTAAAGCTGCAGCCCTTTTCTCTTTACTACAATTCTCATGACTCAAGTAATCTTAAGTAAAGGTGAGTTGGTCCTACGCGTAGTACAATTTATACAATTCCATTATAAAGTGTACACTACCCATGTCTTGTCAACAATACAGTGTGCTCTATTCACAATTGTAGGTCAAACTTTTTGCAACTTCTTAGAAATGGTGTACTTTTAAATAATAAACAGATTTAGCTGAAATATAGCAATGTTGGACAGTCCAACAGTCTGGACTGTACTACTAGTAACCAATTTTCACGGCTGTTCTGCTCTTTCCATTTGCACACTAGAACAACGTAGAAACAATCCATTTATAAAGTGTAGGAAATATCATTAAAATATTAAACTGTCAACAGAACAATCTTCGACTGTTTAATAGTGGAATTTTGAATTCTTAAATTTACCCAAAACCTTTGTATTTTTTGTGCAGTAAATAGTAAATCGTAGTTTTGCTAAAGGCAACTGCTGTACAGAGTACAGACTATTACCTTAACCTACTAATTGCATCTTGGTGTACTTCAATTTACAAGGTCGTGTAAATTCTCTCTTTCCAGCTAGCTGTAGATACTATTTATTTATTGGTTCACGTTTGCGTCAACTTGTTGTTGACAAATTTTGCTGTACATTTTTGGCATTGAGCCATGACCACAAAAAGAACTGAAGGAAAGATGATATTTTTTATTGCGGGTAAGCGAACAGTTAGTGCCAGTTAAATTGTATTCAAAAAGGTAATTATGAGGTTGTCCCAGCCAGCGAAAACCAACGAATACGTGGAAGACTACAGAAAAATTGTGTTTTCGCGAGTGGACAGAACTCAATTAATGGTTTGCATGTTTCCCAATTCAGCCAGAGGAGAATTGAACACAAGTCAAGCAGAGTCAGTCCAATTCACAATAAGCCAGCAGTACTATTAATATTATACCACATAGTGTACCTATAAGTAAGTGCAAACACAAAAACATGACGAGAAATAAATTTATCGTTTGAACTTTCACTCTAGGAATGAATAGTGCATTCCAGAGGTGGCAAAAAAATTCTACGTTTAACTCCAAGTCACCTTAACCCCAATTCGCATCATTTATAACGTTATTTCTAAGAGCGAACTTGTGCTTGATTATTTTTTCTCATTTTAACGATGAATATAATTCATTTTCTCACGAACAGAAAAGTCATTACGTCGCAAAGATACATGTATTTCTTATCTACGTAATTATTGTTTTCGTATTTAGCCTGCAGGTATCGTTCGTATACATCAACCTCACATATTTTGGCTGCTTTCATATAAAAAAATCAACATAAAAATGAATGCACCAAACGATTCCTCAATACCTATTGCATAAACTTGACAAAATAATCCATTGCGGTTAAACAATTGATTTTTTTTATTTCTGCATATTTTGTATTTATTTATAATTTCTGAATACAAGACTAGATTCTAATACTTTGATGGGATTGATGTCTAATTCAGTAACACCCACTCACTCATTGCCAGTCAGTTGTGTAAATGTCCACCATCAACTCTTAATAATTAATTAAAATATTTAAATAGAGCTACCCACACTCAAGAACTACTACAATGCTCTAACCTCACCAAAAGATATTTGTGTTAAAATATTTGTAGCTAAATTTCACTGCAGCGACTCACTTTAAAGTTAACTCTAGTGGCCCATCTCTGCGGTAAATACGCATGCAGGAATAGCGAAACTTTTCTCCGAATCTTGGGAATAAAAACATACATAGGACTGACTGCCTTTGGTATTTCCCTATATATGTATCAGTAGAGTACAAAGAAAGATACTTGTCCAAGTGGAATTTCATGCCCAGGTTGTTTGGATGGAGAACTGTAAATTGGTAAGGTGTGTTGTGCATATTATGTTTCTAATGTTCTATACTTACCTGAATGTGAGCCTTTCCTTGGAAAAACTGTTAGCAAGCAATTACTGAATCCCCCAACTGACGTCAACCCACTAGGCTTTGAATAGTGGCCCAGCCAGTCAGTCACCGTTATATTCTACATTAAACATGGTACGCGTATACCTATACACTCTGTATTAGGTCATATAGCACAGTAGGCAAAATCAAACCAAACCTTAAAGCTGGTACGTTAAGACAGGACTCGGCGTGAGTAAACGACAAAGTCAACTTGTCATGCTATTCTTTACCACGCAATCTTATATCATGCTTTATCGAACTCTTACGAAACACACCGTGTCTCATTTGCTTTTCCTGGAGTGGAGGTGAGCACAATAATATACGCTGAAAAATGAATGCTCCAGACAGGTTGAGAGAATACCGTCGTATAATTCCTGAGTACACATGAACTAGCTGTCTACGCGCGCGTGTGTATGAGAAGAAATTAACTGGAACACAATATATGCGACTAATATCACAATGTCTCCTTCCCATTCACAGCAAACGGTAAAACCTTGAAACGCTGTTTTCACCTGAAAATTACTTTTAAATCTGTAGAATCACGGAGAGGAATTACTGTTACGCGTGCTCGTGTAAATGACAGAAGCCTGAAATAATTAAGTGTTTACTGTTCAAGTTTAATATATGATATGCATTAAGAACTCATTCGTCTTTTGACTAGCATTTAAATTTATGTCTTAAAATTCTAACGACTAATGTATGCGCACTGAAAGAAACGCAAAGCAGTGCATTAGAATACATTTGATATTATACTATACTACAGGCTACGATAAACCACGAGTTAGCTACTGAGTATTAAATCATTGAACAACAAATTCTTCAAGATGGTTGTACCAGCAACATGTGAATTTTAAACTATTATCAAAACCAATCATTGTCGGTATTGCTTCAATCCTAATTGTAAGCAGAAATTTGTCTCAAAGTACCTTGTAAACAGTGGCCAAACAGTAAACAAATAAATTTTGTGAAAATGGCTTAAAATTTGCATTTCTTACCAAATTCTTGAAAGCGAACTATTTAAATTATTAAAACTTTGGTAGCATTATGTTAACTTTAAATCATTTTTAGATTATTTTGAGGTGTATTTGAATTTTACAGAGAAAGTAATTTATAGGCTGTAGTTGTAATAATTTCTGGAATCCATTCAAGGCAAGTATTGAATCCTTCGTTATTAATATTTGTAATCGATCCATACATATGTAAAATGAATATTTCAGAATAGTAGTTAAATTACCATGCATAGACCGACGACGAGTCTATTTATAAAACTACCACCAGCATTATGAGGATATTCTTTCTGTGTACAGATAATCAAAGATCAAAAGAAGGAAACTAAACTACAACCCTCTTAGGAACTTTCCCAGGAGTACAATCAATCTGTGCCGAACCACAGGAATAAAAACATTCCTATGCAGGATTACAATTTACAATACTCTCAAAACTGTGTAATGTGTGATGTGAATGCATTTTTCATAGGAGGAGATCCAACATAGAGTATCACACTCACATTACAAAGCAGATATATTAGGTAATACAGTAGCCACATTGCACGAGGAGATTACTCACACCAGATGTAAAGTAATAAATACTTTTATAGTTGGTATTTAGTAAAATAATTACTATTTTATTTTTATTTCTACCTGCATAGTAATATTTGTAATATACCATCTTTCATTGACATTCCTTTGTCCGAACTTAATAAGTACATCAATCCTTTCCAATAAATATTTGTTTTAAATATTTATACCAAGAATGTGGGTAAATTCTTTTATTGTTTGTGAGAATCAGTGTTTACTATTTTCGGAAGCAATAAACTGTTTCTGCCAATTACTTTTGATGTGATGCAACTCTATTCTATATGTATGTAAATACTGTAAAAAAATGGATCCATCAATAATGTGGTGTGGTGGAATTCACTTGTGTGACAGTTCCCGCATGAAGTAGTTACTCCTGTGATTTAATTCCATGAATTCCATGTGAATTCCGACTGTACATCTCCTCACGTTTGCATTACGCTCACATCTGTTCAGCTAAACTTCCCCAGAATGTCTCAGGCGTGCTGTGAAGCGAATAGAACTTTGTTACAGTTGATAAAGGCTTAACATTATCCAAGCTTAACGATATGATAACCAAACACAAAAGTAGAAAACTATTGTAAGTTATTCGATTTGCTCTCAACTACAACAGTGAAGTGTGAGAACCGTCTCTAACAGAAAGTGTGCTTTCACTTAACTTTCATTATCTTTTCATAATTTGTCATGCAAACAATACATCGTCACATTGAATAATTTAAAGCGGCAGACGGGTGCCTACGATTTTTTCACAATAAGAAAAGACTTATAAGAGCTGGCACATTTCCCTTTTTATTCATCTATTTCGTCATCTAATTAACACGGTGCCGAACGCAATAGCTTGGCTTTATATTGACAAAACTTGTACGTATTCAGGAGATTTCGCCTATCTACACGGACAATTAAAGGAACCTATTGTTCCTGCAGTGACATACTTGATTGTTTTCTCAGCTCATTAGTTGGACTACCTGAACGATCCTAAACAAAGTTGGCATCAACATTCGATATACACAATAGTACGTAGTCAAAAGTATACATACGAGTATAAGTATACTCTATATTAGCGTTGGCGAAAAGAGTGAGGTAAATTTCCTGGAGAAAGCTAAAGTACTACCGACTACATGGAAGGCGTAGCAAGAGAATCAATGTAATTTGGTTGTAAAACACGTTGTTGAGAGCAAGAGAATGTTTGCGTTTATTTCCAAGCTAAAGAGCATTCTAGAGAATCAGAAAGCATGTCCGTTTGTTTGGGTTTTAGGAAGAAGAGAAATCTTAAACCTACTGCTTCACTTTCCTTGAAAACACAGTCCATGCCGTACACTACTACAAATGTAAAGCAAACGTAGGGGAAAGAGAACTCGTGCAAACTAAGCCCACACTGCGTAACAGAGAGACTCTTCAAAATAGCTCACTTGGCAAAAGAGAATTTAAATTTTCTTACTACACTACTATCTGTGTCTGTGCAATTGCTCCACATGCATCAGATACGCACATCCAATCACAGAACATACACACAGAGAATATGGTACACACAGAGAGCTCCCTCACCCGTGCAACGTGTATGTTCGTATGTAATGCACACTCTCTCAGACATGTAATAGTACATGCCATAGAGAAGTAATCTCATAACGAAAGTTGCCTGCTGCTTTGGCTTACTCTCCTTTAGTTGGTTGACTTGTGAGACAGTGTGAGCGCTGAGGATTGTTTTTCCTAACCCACTGTATACTACTGGGCGAGCGAATCCAAATCAGAAACACACAGTCGGAGTGTAAACTGCGAATTGTGGACTAAGCCGACGTGGAGAATATATATATATATGTAAACTTGTAACGCGATATACCAGATGCTATATATGTAGTGCTTTCTCCACTTTCTATCAGGCAATATAGTTGGGCTCTGCTTTGCAGACAAATCGAGGCAAATTTTGCATTTACTCATACTTTTAGCTGTGGAATGAATGGACTCTTTGGTGGTCGCATGCAGCCAATAAAAGCCACAATGCCTGCCTCGGCACTCATTTTTGAATACAAATGGGCCAATTTCACACCTCTTCTCAAATACTTTTCTATATTGCTCTCTCTGGATACAGAAAGCTTTTTGACTCATTCAGATTACGGCACGCAACAAAAGGACAATGCCCAAACTTAATTCTAACCCTTGTGCAATTTACCTTCTTTCACTGCTTTCCCTGTGCTGCATGATACAATTATCTAATGCCTACCTACACCCACTGCGACACTGACAGAATACAATTAATAAAAATTAGCCGTTTAGTACTACTTGAGTTATGTGTTTGTAGCTCCATTATCCTTATATTGTTATTAGGTATGTTGTGAAAGAGTAGGTGCCTTTGCCGGTGAAGGTAGGTTAACAACTGGGCGTGTTCCCCTATTTCTTTGACTTGCAGAAATTCCATCAAACTCACAAGAGACTTGTACATCTAGGCATTGAGAGTCTTGGTAGTAAATCAATCTCATAATGGCAAAGTGGTCTATTGTAGGCAGAATAAATATGAGTCTCATGTTTATAAAATGTATTTACTCGCTTCAGCAAAATTATTAGGTAAACAAAAAACGCTAGAACTGAAAAAATGTACCAAAGTCATTAATCAAAATATTACAGATATTAAAGATAGTTTTGGATTTATATAGACATTTTCAGTTTGTTGAGCGATTAAGTGCGTAAGAAGGCTTTTACACAGTGGTGTTAATGGGAGCATGGGAGAATAGAAGAGCGAACTACTAATTCTAAATTTATAATAATCGAAAGAGAATGGATATTTTTACAGCTAAACAGTGGATGTAAAATAGGATAGGATGGCTTTATTATACAAATGCAATACTTATGAATTGGAGGGAAGGAAACAGATGAAATTGCGTGGCAATTAGTGAGCTCTTCGAAGCAAGGAAATAAAAGCAAAGTAGGAAGACAGCCTATTGTTAAAGTTTTGGTTGATTCCAGGATAATAATATAAAAGCTTCTGGATCGTCGACTCTCATGCTTGAACCATTCTAACATTTAATATTGATGCCATGGAAGAAGGAGAGCAGAAATAAATTAATACATCTGATAAGCTATATTATCTCCTCTAACAAAATAATATGTTATAAAACAAACATTTCTCCTAATTTCCGCCTTCCTGCAAAAATTTCCTAGTTCTGTCAAATCAAATAAACCTTTGGTAAATGTATACACATGCCATCAGCTAAATATACATAAATTATGCATCTATTCGGATTTGTACCTTGGTAGATACTCACAGCAAAAATTCGTACAGAATTATACGAACATTGAAATGTTGGCTCTCAGATAATGTAAATAAGAGAAATGAATAATATTTTCACAAAACTTGGCAATTTATTTCACAGCGAATTTCTTATATAGTCGCTGTAAATTATTCCTCGACTGCTGAAGGCAAAAGTACACGGTGCTAGATCATTCTTATTCTCCCCGAAGATTTCTTAGGTAAAACTTTACACGTTAGACGAACAGATCAGAATAAAATTAGAAGTCAATGTTTAAATTTGTAAGAATAAGAACGAACGTCTACGCACGAAATGTAAAAGTTGTAGAAAGTTGTCGTCTAGCAGTTAGAGACTCGCATTAAAATATGGAGAAAACTCAGTTACACCACCTCCTCCCGGAGAAATACCATCATTGTACGTACTTTATGCATACGCGAACCCACACTCATATGCACACTACCCACAGACGTAGTCGACATGTGATATTAGGTGCACATTGTGTGGATGAAGCTAGTATACAAATATTACCAGTGTACTGTAATGCATGCATCTGTGTGTGTGTGTAAAAAGGGAAAGAGTCAAGTCAACTCGAGCACGTACATGAAATCCCACAAAAGAACACGAAGATGAAACAAAATTGCATAGTACACACGGCGGTGGATAACATTGGTAAAGCGAACGCAACAAAACCACGAGCCAGCCAACAGAAGTACAAGTATGTTCACATGCACAGAGCAATAATAGTTACAGAAGTTTTGGATGTTAACGTGGTACGATGTCTACCTACGACACACAATACAGTGCTCCTACACAAGCACTGCAGCAGAATAACATATATTCGAGCTGAAGAGAGAACAGAATGCACGACATATCCGGCATGCAGAACATTTTGAAGAAGAAAATTGGCAAATTTCGGCTTATATGTAGGTGTCATCATAATTCATTCTTGTCAGAAAATTGGAAGAAGCTAACCAACCAACAAAGTAGCAGGCAAGAACAAAACTAAAGTCAAAAGTAAAGTAAACTATAGGCCACACAGTCGGCTGGCTGCTTGGGAGCTACCAGCTCGTTGAATTGCTCAATGCGTACAACTAGTATATATCCAATCGTCATTGGAAGAAAGACTTTATTTCCTGGTGGCCTGCTTACCCCACTACCAATTTCCTTGCTTAGTAGACAGACGCCAGCAGTGCAACTGCAAGAGTAGTCTTTTGTAGTATAATAGTGAGTGAGAACAAGAGTGCGCGGCGACGGAAGGGAAACGAGAGATTCTTTGCAGAGAGGATCTCTCTCTCTCTCTCTCTCTCTCTGTCTTCGGTGTAAATTCGTAAAAGTCAAGTCCTGTGTGCTCTTCGCTTTCTCCCCGCAATTGTTCCAACGGATTGTGCACTCGTTGTTCCTTTCACTCTCGCTATCTGCTTGCTTTCTTTCCGTAGACTGACTAAAACTTGAATCTACTAAATGGGATATGAAAATTTCCTGCTGAGGAATTCGGGATTTCTTATTTCACATTCTAGTTCTCCATTTCAATGGCAGTGAGAGAAATAGAGAGAATTACTGAACGACTGGTCTTTAAGTTTCTCGTGGCTACATTCTGGGAGTAGTTGTGGACAAGGCTCAGTCGGCGACTACAATTTCGACTTTTACTCATTTGAATATAGACAGCGACAACATTCGAGTCAAGTCAAGTCAACTCCAGCTGAAGCAGGCCAAACTGTATATACATTTCAGAATAGCAATGTCATAATAGCAGGCAGCAGCATTCACACAAGACAAGACAGCTCTCTCCCACACACTAACACACAGATATATAAATAGAGGAGAATGGAAGAGGACATATATACGGCTGTATAAATCCAAAGAAGGAGTCATCCTCGTCGACGCATTCACAATTTAGATTCACGTGGTGAGAAGTGTGAGAAAGTTTGGCTGAAATGGTGCCCGCCAAGCTGCGACTTCTTAGCTCTACTTATTGTTAGCTACTATTTCTTTCCTCTCCTGCATCTATGTATACTAAAGTATATGTCTTTGCTATACGTTATATACACACAGATGTACAAACAGGCGTAGATGGTACGGCTTTGCCTCACTTGCATTATTCGAACTGTATTACTATTACTCACTCAAAATGGCTTAGACTGGCTTCGCTGTTGTTATGGCTTGCATGAAATTCCTGTCTGCACAACTTGTGCTTTTGTTTGATATCAAGGCACACAAGAGTATATACGTACTGTCGTCGTGTGACAGAGAGCAGCAAGCACGTTTTGTGCTGAGACATAAAGCTGCTGCATCGGAATCGTCGTCTGCGCGCCTACTTATTAGGTATACTTTGGTACGTAGGCTGTGGAGGATGCTAGGATGCTAGTATGCAGGGTGGGAGTCTCGTCTACGTTCAGATGACACGGCTCGTACAGTGAACAGAAGATCAGATGTAAAGCTGAGCAGATCAAATCATACCACTTTGCATGACATTGCTCGCAATACTGTTAGTAGTACATATTGGATCTTATCCTAATGTTATGCTGTGGACAATGTCACCGAATGTGATCAAACTTTGTGGTCCGCCTTCTGCGCTCCTTGTTTGTGTCCTGGAAAAATACAGATTAACAGCTCACCAACTGCTGGCAAATTGCACATTGCACACAATTCTTATTCTTCTCACGACAATATTGAAAACGTAAAAAAAGTATATTTCATTTTTTTGTGAGTGAAGTTTTTTTCTCAAGTAACATGTATGTAATAGTATAGTGTAGATTCGTAGCAGTAGACAATCGTAGAGGCTGTGCAGACATTTTTTATTTTCTTGTATAGAAATTCACTGCAAACACTCTTGCAGATAAATTATCGGATTTTGTGGGTGTTTTTCAGTTTGTTACAAAATATAAATATAAATCAGTGCTGAAATATGCAAATGCAGATTAGAAAATTGTAATTTATCCTGCTGAATTTCATAATCAGATTGCATTTAATATTATGTGAACAGTTTCACCCGAAACAAGAGGGCAATACTGATAAATCACTGAAAGTTGTTCTTTAAGCAGAGAATTAGAGTGAAAGGAACTTAACTAGTTTACAACTTTTCAGTTGGAATAAACGCAAGAGGACAAAGGTGCTATCGTAATAATAATTCTGTACTACCACTACTACTACTGCTGCGGTCTTATGTAAAGAGTGTATAGAAGTAAAAGCAGCAACAGCAATGCAACCAAGTCAAAATAACTTTACTAGTGGAGGAAGAAGAACTGGGAGATTTTGCACGAGTTGCTTTACAAATAGATGCATTGCATCCAATTTGAGTTGGAGAACGCAACGGTGATAAACAAAATAACGAAGCAAGTTAAGTTGAGTCAACGAGAGGAGAAGAATGAAACGAGTGACTACACTATCACAGGACAATGCAGTGCTGTGAGTTTGTTTGCATAGCATCTGTGGAGGGAAGAGGCACTCTCATCTCCAAACACTCAACTCAAGTCTCTTATTTCCTGCTCTAAACCAAAGTGAATAGGCGAAGGTATAACTGCACTCGACTCCTTATTACAATCCAACTAAAATCAGCCAGCGCCCCGGAGAAGGAAATGAAAGGAAAACTTCTGTTTTACTTCGTTTTCCCAGAAAAGTAATAATTCAAAGAGCCTCCGCAGACCTTGTCAACCAATGCTATTGTGAATAAGATTTAGAATTTTGATTCTACTGTATAAATGCGACTTCTCTACTGCGTGCACTGAACAAATGAGTTTTCACACAGACTCTCTTTCAATACCTATACGTAAGCAGTGTGTACAGATACGCGTCGCCTCCATTATGCTTAACTTAAGTAGTTAGCTTTGGTGCATTGTTGGAACTTGCATTTCCATAGCTGATACTCCAAAGTTCGAAAAGTCTTAAATCTCATAGGATAAGTTTATAGCTAATAATAGACAAGAGTATACAGTGGGAGTGTTTAGCTGTAAACAATAGAAATTACACGGGGCACAAGTTCAAATTTAAGACAAATATATAAACAATGGTGAAACTCTATATCAGATAGAGATAAAAATGCAGGGAACATGAGGACAGACGTGCTTACATTTTTTCAGTTGTATATTTATTATATAATTATGTACTTTTTTTTTTACTTGCAGTGCTGACAAGTCTTGTTTCTAAGCTGTTTTATCGATTATAATTGCGAAAATCGGATTGTAAGCTTTCGCTGAAAAGCCACGCTCATTGTGGGGCCTAATTATGGATTCGGCAGTCGTTCAACAGACGTGGTACACCAATACACACTACTACCCGACTGTTGTTATCTGACAATACGTGATCAAATTCTCATTGTGCATTTCCACGAATGTTTGCTATGTATTTACAAAGCCACAACTCTGTAGAAATATCAGAGGGGATTTTGCAGAATCGTATCTGTGCTTTGTATGTTTGTATCATAGAATAATTTGATTTACGTAATTTGATACTGTTTAATGATGCTGTTGATAGGGATTGTTGTTGAATCAATATAAAATATTTTTCTATGAATTTATGATATTGTATCATAAAAGTACTACATATCTTTGAAAATCAGATAAAAAATGTTCAAACTGGAGAGATGGCTTTCATACATCATGTAGTCGCTGCAGTATTGAGATTTGAATAAACACGAGATGCAAATTATGTACGGAGGAAAATTGATATACCCATACACGTTTAAAGTACTTTTTTTTCTTCAAAATTTACGAATATTTGTTTATTGGTATTTCTTGGGCTACTGCACTGATCACCAAATTTACCCTTTAAAAGTAAATTTAGTGTATAAATGACGGCAATTAGTATTAATAGGCAGTCTGGTAATATCAAATATTAGACGGGGACATATTATGCATAAATAGTTGAAATTAATTAGGTTGATGCATACCTTTTGTAAAAGATAAGTTTTGTTTATGTATCTATAGTAGCAAATAAAACATTTTGTGCATAACCTCGAAAATACAATTTTCAATAAGAGTCTTCGTTGAGTTCTGGAGTCTCCTATGAAGATCCTGTGTGCATAGCCCGGCATTAAACCACTACAACCCACTTTCCACCAACTTTGCACAAAGTGGAAGGTGACCCACCCACTTTCCACCCACTGAACTTGCAGTGGGAGTTGGCCAACCCATTCATTGCGCTTTGAAGAGAATTTTCCCAGAAA
>JABASC010001584.1:0-22291 GCA_019776185.1 Plutomurus gul | reverse complement strand
GAAAATACTGTGACACTAACTACGTTTTAATTATTCGCAATGTGATTTGTGCGGTGATATAATAATATTAATAATAATAAGATACAAAGTAAATCAACAAAAAAGCGAGACGGCTAAAACCTCGAATTGTCTTCACACTTGTTCGTTCGTACAACAGCGAAAGTTTGTCATCCTCGAGGTCAGCAGCAGCAAGCAACGGGCAATCTTAATCAATGAACAATTGTTCTCTTCAAAAATTACATCATAAATAATAAACTAATATAACGTGAAGCCACACAGTGACCAAAAGAGAATTCCTTTGAATCCAATGAGTTGTTTGTGTATCTAATCACCGGAGAAGATTACTGGGAACGAGTAGAATTTGGAATTGTATAACAAAACCTTTGTGAGATAAAATGTACCGAACATCTGGCAGGAACGGCCGCAAACGCCACACACATCACCACCACAATGGTAAGCTTTTCCTATTTACATAAGAATGCAATTGATTTCATTCAGCAAATTGTTTGTTAGTTTGTGCAGATAATTATTAGAAACTTGGATGAATAAATAAGTGTTTAATTAAAGGCGGTGAAAAAATGAATATTTCATCTTAAAGTTTATCCCCTAATTAAATTTCCTTGTTAGTGTTAGAATGCGTAGGGGTAATAATAGCCTAGTAGAAATCTAACAATTAGAACCTGTCTGAATCTGTACGTACATATTATTATTATGTGCTTTCAATGGGAAAAGGAATTTGCCAAGATCGTTCCATTGTAGTTTCGAAATGAAAAGTGCTCTAGTGAGTTCAGTGCAACTAATCGTGTCAGTAAATGTACGATACGCGATAAACTGTGCAACTATAAGCAGTTTTAACACAACAGTTACAGATAGTAGCACATTATAAGTGCTATAGGTGTAGTATAATAGTAAGTAGTGGAAAATAGGGGGAAATGTTCGAGTGAGAAGATACACGACGACAAGGGAGGACGAAACCCGCGTATACCGGTCCCTGTATATGCACCTAATGATGAATCTATGTATCACTCTTGTACAAAAGCGCAGTAGTGTTAATGGGACAGTTTCTTGTTCTCTTTGCACAATCCGATTCAAGAGCGTACACCTTATGTCATAATTATTTATATATTGCAACCTGCCCTACCCCTGTAACATGATACACCTGTGTCTCACGTTCTAAAGGACAAGATGCATAAAGAACGCCTTAATATTCTTGGCTCGTTTTCTGTAGTTGACAACAACGTCGTCTTCGTCGTCGTTAAATCTAAGGTTTTTCATGAAATGAATAAATTAGTTGTAACCATCCATCCACATATTTGTACTTGGTCATTTTTGTCGACTGAAAATGAGAATGACCTTTGTAGATAAAAGAATGACGTCAGGTAGCGTACATTTACTGCGGACGTTAGATTCGCTTAATCTGATCGAGTGAGAGGAACACTGAACACAACAACAATGCAATAAAATACATTTTTACGTAAAAACCTGCTATTTTCTATTGCTATTCCGTGTGTACTGTGTACACTCTTTAAATTCCATTTGTTTTTTAGCAAAGTCATATCCTACTAAATGTTTTCCTCTTATTATAATGCGAGTCTGTGCAACGCTTCACTGTACATACAGATTTTCGTATTTAAATTTTAAAGAGTGTGCTGACTCATTGGAGATATTTGAGCGATAAAATCGATCATAAGTTGCTGCTGCTTCATGGAACTGTTGAAGTTATTCAACCCGAACGCACCTGAAGGAAAATCCAATGCTTATTCGAAAGAATCTGATATGACTGAGATTACATGCTATAACATATATGCTATAAGCAATATATTCAAGTAGTAATAATGTAAATGCAGTCATCATCATCTATATAGTTTTAAAACTTGTTCTGGTTACTCCACGTTCTACCTTGTATTCCACTGATTACTCTTACGAATGGTGCCACTACAGTTTGAATAGTAATTCGATCAAGCTTATTAGATTCTACATTCAACACTGCATATTTAATCCATGTGTTACTACCTGCGCGTTTTATTATAGCAGTGGTAATCTGCTAGAGTTATATTATTCTTTGTTGGGGGAACAGATGGAGGCTCTCGATTTCTGTGTTGCATAGTACATATAGGAATGTACACAGTCACCTACGAACAGAGTGACCACATTCACTGATCTTGAGTAATCAGAATTCCGAATTAGGAAGAGAAGAAGTAGAAGAAGGAGAGGAGCATTGCAAAGTTTTGTTTTATTTCCAACAATGTGCGCTATACGTACTATATAACACGTTTTTACTTTATTATACCTATAGGGAATTCTATAGGTTTAAAATCTTACCTACTATAAAACACGTATAAGGTTTATGATGAGTATAGAGTGGGTCTCTAGGGGACGCTCAGCAAAAAAATGAACAGGTAGAGAGAGAGAGATGACTAGTGAGAGGGATGAAGGCAGAAGAGGTAGCTCTGAATTACCACCACCGCCTATCCAGGTGGACAGACACGAATATCTCTGTTCTTTTCACTGCTCACTCAAGACAAGTCAGTCTCAGTTAGCAGTCGAGTCGGATGAAAAGGCAGACATAGTCCACTCCACGCAATAATTTGGGCCGGACGATTTTGGGGGCTCAGGCAGGTAGGGAAGGTAGGACTCGAGAGAAGCCACAACTGCTAAAGGTAGGCGACAGGTGCAACAATGGGGATTATTTGTACATGGGACACTGCATGACACGACACTGTTACACACTGCTAGGCTACAAGTAGACGGTCGTTTGCGTGGACTCAACTACCAACGGCGGAAAACTACACACACAGACATTATTTTGATGACTTCTTTCCTCCCTCATCATAAAATCACCTGAAATTAACTTGAATTGTAACAACGTGGCTAGCACACAGTTTTTTATACTCCGAGTTCATCTCTTTGGAGGATTCTAGTGAAACAAAGACTTTTCCGTCAGAGTGGCAATTCTCCACAAAGTAAAGAACACATCTTGTATAGCCACATATAGGCAAGACATTGCATGTAATGTGCATACTAATGTATAGGTTTACATTCATTATGCCTCCCAACGACATATTCGATGCAATGGTCTTTTTAGATTGTAAGGACGAGCAGAAACGAATTCGCCGTCTGTGTGTGGCTGCATGGTGACTGGTGACTGAAAGGCTTTGCGATGCTCACTCTCACACATCGTAGTCGACTCCTTCACGACCCTCTCCACGCACAGAATACAAACAAAGATGCATTATATTGATTTCATTATGAATGTGCCAACTACTACCTACTAACTATGTATATACATACACATTATGTACTATATGTCTATAACTGTAGAGAAACATACATCACTGTATTTGCTATGTGGACGGGGAGGCAGGCGATGGGTTCGTTTCATGTTCTGAGCAACCGAAAGGCTCATAAGACAAAAGACACGCAAGCCTCAATGTAACTAACTGTCTATGTGTGTGTGAATTGTGAGGATATTGATGAGATAACTCGAGTCTCATCCTCTCTAATCCCACTATCATCTCATCTGTATGCTCAAATGAACAGAATCGGAATGGCACTCCGACACAAGGCACAGAGATCATGGAATTGTTCACTTGACTTGGTTGTGAGTGGAATATGTGATCACATGAACTGGAATATTATGCAGGAATACCTACTGCATAAAAATCCGTCCATGATCTGGCAATTGCTTTGTAGCAGTGGAAAATATGCTGCCATATCTAAATACATACACACAGAGTGTACGAAGTAGAGACACTGTCGCTGTATGCAAGATATACCCTGATAGGAGTAATAATGAACATTGGAAGTAACAATGTTGCAGAAGAACTCGTAGATATTTTTTTAAGCACAGCTATTGCTTAGCCACCTAAACAACTTTTCAAGTTTTAAAGGCCTCTCTCTCTCTCTCATCCCATCATCATTCACATCGACATCGTATACAGAAGATAGAAGGTAAGTCGAAGTTGCGTAGAATTCACCGCAGCACCGTTTTTATTTATCATTTCAGCTGATTATTCGATACACGAAGATAGACTTCATTATCTAACGACGACTTGATGGGACTACTCCCTACTACATACTAAGTACTACAAATGTATACATACTCTACATGCATCCACCTTGCATTTATTAAAACAAGTGGAACGCAGATCTCTATCTTTACTGGCTATTATTCTCTTCTCTGGCTCTGGCTCCTATCTATTATTACGTGCACGTACACACAGAGGTGTCTACCACTTATTACGCTCTGTGCTCCATCTCGATCCGTACTGATTCCCTATTTGTTTTATTCATCAATTTCATTTCAATGGAATATTAATAATATATTATGTGTGCATATTGTATCAAGATTTCGAAACGTTCCGCCGACAACGATTGTTTGAATCCTCAATCGTCCTAGATATTTGGAAATTCAGGCACTCTTGTTGCAATTGTTATTTTCCATTACCATTAATATATTATGGTCGATGTAGGAGCAGCAGCAGCAGCAGCAGCAGCAGCAGAGAGATTTCATCAGGAGAACAGGACACGTACAAAACTAACTAAATAAGCTCACGATATTTATTTGCAATGCCAATGTACATACCGAGACTCACTGATCTCTTTTCCACTGTCTATAGTTCTAACCACGAAAGTACATTTTTTCATTGTGCAAGTACTTATATTAGTATCTAGTAAATTACCTGTAGTCGATGTGTTTCTATTTCTTAGAACACGTGCGAAAGCCATCATTATAAAAGTCATTTATGTGCATAGTACATACTTTACTTGCAGTATACAAGTATAAAGCTCGATTGCGGTGACTTGAAATAAATGAATGCGTGTACATTGAAATTCACTTGGAAAACCATCAGCATCAAAGGCAATGCGATTGGATTCGATGTTGTTGACAACAGTGACAAGCAATGACGTGTCACAATTCTGATGCAGTTATTAATGTAGTTGTTGTAGAGTTGCAACAGTGCCACGGTAGAAGGTGGCCTAATTCTATTTTACGACTGTCAAACTTATTATTGCTTGCACTACTCATAGCACTGTGCTATCTGTCAGTCAGTGTCCTAAGATGTAGTTTGTCCTGCGTGTCCTATCATGTCGTATAATACACTTTCATCTAGGCAGCCTTGTTTTATTGGGTGATAGTGAGTAGCAGATCGGTGGCGTCGTCGGCAGCCGGCACTGCCTTTACTCACTTTTATACTAATAGCACTTTTCTACCTACAACACAAAAGGTAGGCAGATTAGTTTTGCTCACATTACATAAAAACCGGTAGTCTAATAATGCAGTAAGTGGTAAGTGACTGTTTACATTTGGGAGTGGGAGCTTATTATGCTACCATAGCACATTGATTTACTAAGTGCATTGTCTACCTGCAAGTACCGATCGTGTCTGAATTAAAAGCAATTACTTTGCCCGTGTGTTAGTAAACGTGAGCATTTAGGCTGCTTTCCGAAAGAAGTGCAAGAGTAAAAACGACAGTCACATTCACTTAAACAGCATGTATGTATGTAGCTAGTATTTACTACGGTGACAATACATTACTGTATATGGGTTTGCAATAAAAATTTCTCTATCTTCAATATATGTATACGTAATATACTTATTTGTTTCGAGTTGGAGAAATTTTCTACTATTAAATACATGGGACAAAAAGCATAAAAGAGAGTAAGAGAGACATGACTTAATTTGGAGCCTTAAGGTCGTTCCCATTTACGACCACGGAGAGTTTAATGGAAAACACAGGAATATCAGTCTATTAGTAAATAAGAATATAAAATCGAGTTCCAAGTCCGTGTTGCGTTTTTGTGGCACAGAAAATAAGAACGAAATCTTGCAGAGGGATTTTCTTGATGCAGTTCAATATGATTATACATATATAGGAAATTTTACAATTGTGTGGGTAGTGTGTGTATAAGACATATGCGCATACACATTTATCTATAGTATACACATGCCATCGCATTGGAAGATTAGATCCACGTACAGACTTCATGTATGATTATAGAGTAGAGAAGAAAATACAAACTAAAGCGTCACATTGTACACAATGTAATTTTGTGGAAGGAGTTGGTTCTGCTCAGGTAGGCCCAGAGACCAAACCATGGCTCATTGTTAGCCCTAAGAACGAACTCTCAGGTAAATAAAACCGTGCACTAAAAGTCTTTCTAATACGTGAACATCCACTACCTGAGACGCTTCCCCGACCGGTGAGCCATTTCCTTGGGGGCTACTAAGCCACAGATGCGAAAGATCTTAATCTCGACTTTTGCCACATTACATACGTACAATCAGTTTGCATGTGTTAACAATTATTCGGTGCAAATGCTTGAAACAATATTTAACACGTAATTAATGTAGCGACAATACAAGTGCAATCCTCTGCAATCTAAGCTCTGATGTTGTAATCTGAAGTACCTCTCGTACACAGAGTCAAATCACAAATAGTTTGATATTAACGGGGAATTTGGTAATTAATGTGGGGATTAAAAGATTTTCAAGCTGAATGGCATAATGCCACAGAAAGATTATTTTCCAGCCATTTGATAAAAATTGAAAATGTTGTAAATTTAATTATTGCATTATTATATGTAGATGTTAGAGGTTTTGGGGTATCGGGTTAGCTTGTTGTTGCATAATTCGTGAGCAGGACTTTTGTTCTTGAAAAAACCTGCTTTACTAACTGTTCTCTGTTAATCTGGAACTCGGATTATTTAAATTTGTTAAATATTCCATGGACTATTGTTTGGTGGTACAAAGTACAATTCACTAAAAGACCTCATACAGGTTATGCATTTATTTAGAATGTCCAATTTCCTCTTAGTCTTTAAATACATAATCTATATGGTTATGGCAAATTTCGTCTGCTTCCCCATGGCCTTCTAGGTAATGGTTAATCTGTCCGGAAAGCATCCGAAAGAGTATCCGATCCAAGAATTGGTATTAGGACTATTAGGACCTTTGCAGGTATCCGTCTATATATCCGTGCAGGTATCCCTACATGTGTATATACATGCAAAGGAACCAAACAAAGACGACAGACAAGTTGAAGAGAACTTCCACTAAAACTCGCCTCACGGCACAACTCCATTCGACTCCACTCGGAGTCAGCCAACGAAAAGACAATCTCTTTCTTTAAGAATGGAGAAGGAAAGGAAGGACTCAACAATCAGTCCCTCACATAACACACACACACACACTGCCACATGCACATAGGTACATACATACATAGAAATACATCTGTACGTATTACATGCATCGTAGTTACGTACACTTGTTTTCATTCACAGGTGGTTTGGTTCACTGGTTGTGATACGATGTGATGTGAGTTTCTTTGAGCCCATCTGGATACACACACACACTCACTCACTCACTCACATCAGTCTCATTGCATTGTGCATTGCATTGGTTGCATTTGCATCCTGGGAACTACGTGTGAACACAACAGCAGCCTATAAGTAAGTAAGCATCTGAGCATGAGGAATATACACTCACCCGTTTCATACACACACACACACAAGTAGGCACCAGCAGTCACTCTCTCAGTAGTCAAGTACGGTGGAGTGCAGTGGATTGAAATCAGTAGCTATACTACATCCTTACATTAAACATCCAGTAGGGGCTAAACACAAGGCTTACATGCATACCATCTCCAATTTATTGTTGGATTTCTAGAAACTGTTCTTAACCCGATTGCTTAAGTGTACTACAGGTACACTTAACTCGACACATGGAGATATAAATACATACCATTAAGTAGAATACATTTCGGACTGTGTGCATTCAGAGAGACACGGACTTGGATTGTGTCACTCTTCTGCCGAGTGAGCATCAATACAAAGCCATTGGGACATTGATAGGACTGTGCAGTTAAGTCGTGAAGTGTCTTTAGTGAGCAGTGAATGAGGAGCCACCGAGACAGTTGCAAGCTGTGGCAGGTTCGACCGGTGGACAATCAGTGTTGACATAACAGTTACAGAGTCACAGAAGACTAGCTCTCCATTCGGCAACAATACAGACCATACAATGCACAGGTATCGCTCAGGTGTCAACTCAGTCAGCCAAAGAGCAATGGCTGATTTCCAGTTATCTTTATCTATCTTCTTCTCCTAAGTAAACATCAACAGCAGCAGCAGCACACACAGAAAAGTCGCTCTGCAAACGAATCGCCATAAATCCTTCAGACTTTGCTCTACTATTTACAAACAGTGCAAATAATGTGCAACAGTGAACAATAGACGAGTGACTAGAGCACTGTCGATTCTATAGAGAGAGAGAGACACACACACACACAACAACACGAACATCAATTAGACTATGTATACAGTACGGTAGACTTAAATAAGTGACATATTACACTTTGTGAGGTATACATTGTTCCAAAATACAAACGCACGTACTAGTGCACAGTTGCTATACTACAGAATACAGAACATAATAATATTTATCCATTAAAATACTAACTGCACTCAGTGAGCCAATGTAGTACAATGGCTAAAAGGAACAAAGTACTAGACATTAATTTTCCTAATTCGTTTCTAATGGAGGTGTACTCACATTATAGTACATAGAAGTAGGAACAGAAACACTGGTGACTGGTTGCTAGCACAGAAGGAAGAAGATGAATGTGTTCTGTGTGCATCAACTGTAACATACAGGGCAGCCCATTATTAATTTGTTTTGACTCTGTCATCCCTCAAAGGCACATGTGCAAGAAAGTATTCTATGACAAACTGTGCAGTATATAAATGTAATATGTAGTACATAGCAATTAATAGAAATAATAAAGAAGGAACGACGGAGATTGAGATTTTTGGATTGGAACAATTCCTATTCATATCTGTATATCAAAGGATATAAAAAAAACAGATTCAGTTCAGAAGCCAATAAGTGAATAGTACCTACGGTATTAGAAATCTGAGCAAGATGTTTTTCTTCCTTTAAATTGTCTATCTATGGAATCCGTAGAGGATCAATGAGTGTTTTAATGTATGGTTATCGCATGATGTGATATTATCGTGCCGTCGCAGTTGACTACCTACTCCTCGTGCTGTTCACAGTTAATAATACATTCCTTGTTGACATAAGTGTATGGTAGCAGATAATGGCATGGCCGTGGCTGCTTCCCCATAATAGTACAATATACATAGGGCGAGTAGAGAAAAGAGACATCGAGAGAGATAGAGACACACACACACACACACACACACAGAAACTTAAATGACGAATGTGTGTGACTGTGACTACGACTGTGACTCGACTACATTATATACATAATAAATGTGCTGGCTCTTATGAGTCATTCGCCGTGGCTGTCGTGCACCATCCACCAGCCAGCCCAGTAGTCCACATTAAACTTTCAGTTGGAATGGATCAGCCGTGTCTCACAATTAAAGCCTGCTATACTATATGGCAATGAAACTGTTCCCTCTTTATAATAATAATAATAATATTATTAATGTTATCTTCTGCTGAAGACCCTTTACTCACAATCATTTTACATTTGCGTTGATGAGGGGGACAACAAAGACTGCTGTCCTCTTCTTCTCTCTGTGTGTGTGCATCTACTGAGTGAGTAACTAGTGGCCAAGGTATCTTGTTCCAATTGGCAACGAGTTCCAATATAATATCGACTTGATTGGGATACATCTTCAATGTCAAGAGAGACAGAGAGAGAGAGATTCTCCGTGGATGACTGCTCACGAGTTTTCGTTCGTTTCAGCTCGTTTTTGGAATACATTGGCTACACCGTAATTACATATAGGATTGTGTTGTTGTACAATTAATCTAGTTTTTAGTTGGGTTTTGATTTGTTTTGCATGTGGACAGAAAGGTCTTTCGTGTTACCTTCTCGCTGTTCGTGTGTTGTGCGATTCTCGGACATGTTGCCCACTAAAACTTGTTTTTCATCCCATTAGAATTCATCTGATTCGTCCTCTCTTGCCAATACTCAGTCAAATTATTCAAATTCTGCAGACTAATAAATGTGCCAGAGTAGCTCACTTTGCACACAGAAATATATTCACAATATTTTCCATCAATCATTAGTATTTAAACTGTTGCCTGTGAAGCCAAATATTTGAATTTGCACGATGTGCCTACAACAACCACAACCAGCATTCCTCAAATAATGATGGAGAAGCGTCAGCAATGAGATTTTTTTTGTAACACTTATTGCAAATTAATGCAATTGCCTTTCCTCACACTTTTCCTTAAAAGTGGTTTGTACACTTATTGGCCCCTGTGTACACGCGGTTGTAGTGAATGCATGTGAAAGATCACTTGCTGCTGCATCCTCTCTTACTTGTAGTTTATAAACGTGGAAAGCGGATTTAGAAGACGTTTAAATCGTCAGCTGCAATTGTAGTAGAGTAATATTTCTATTGTTGTTGTTGTCAATTGCGTGGCAGCCACTTGCGGAGGGAGTGTATCTCGAGTCTACGGCTATTCACCGAGACGAGGTGAAATGAAGTGGTTCGGATCGAAAATCAACGAAAATGGTGCTCAGCTGCTTAGTTTGTCGCCCCTGCGACTGGATGAGGATGACAGTGGAAGTGACATCGTGTTCTTCCCGCCGTCCGCTCCCGCCACCCCCACGGAGGTCAAACGAAGAACCCGAGGAAGAAGTAAGTCTCATTACACAGTGCACACATGTAATGAATAAGTGTGCACCTACTTATCACCATGTAATTTGAATATTTAAGTCCATGTATGTATGTACATATAGGTAGTCGTGGTCAATGCAGATAGGTGTGGGTATAATAACGATGCCTCTCTGACGTGTTTACGTAACCGATTCAAAGAGAGAGAGAGAGAGGCACAGGCAGATAGAATTGTGCGAAGTTGAAGTGTGTGACCGCGCGCATAACCATAAAGAGAAACAGATAGATGTTCCGATTAGAAGAGATTAGATAGTCATCGATTATGTTTTTCTCAAGACCTACAAAGGAAATTCTGTTTGGATTCAGCCGCATTTACTTTATCAAATTGTCATTCAGTAGTAAATTATGTGTGGATGTCTGCTTCACGAACTTTTTACCTTTTATGACTTTTGTACACAATCACGTAGGACAGACGGTGGTGGTGGTGGTGGTGGTGGTGACAGTAAAAAGTTGTGTCTAATAGTTCACTTACTGTAACTGCATGTATTTAGATGTAGAGCCTAGTATCCTCATTTTTCAGCCGCTTTTTCCAAACTGAGTATTTGGATGAGACTGGTGAGTGAGTTACAATTGAATTGATACGTTGGATAGAGGCTTGGCAGTTGATTCCTATAAAGAGAGCAACTGTCATGTCATGTCAAGTGAGAAACACACAGAAAAGAGGCAATCAAAACAACAGAATTGTAGAGGAGACGACAAACACAGCACTAGAAAACAATTCCCTGTATTATTAGTGTGAACAAGATAGTGAGAATTTATTTGTTTACTTTCTTCAAGTTTGATATGAAATAGCGTTGTGAGTGTACGATGCTCCTAAATTCATACAAATGTGCGAAAATTCTTCGTGGATTCTACGGAGGCAAAACCGTGCTCTATCGCTACATCGATTATACACCGTGATTACCTACTTTAATATCTACTCACAGTGCTAGTGCCTACATTGTGTTTTTACTTGTGTGTGTGTGTGAGTACTCACGGAGTAGGATAAGCATTTCCATTCACATAAATAAATAATATGTATTTGCATGTAGTACAAGTACTGCAGCGAATATAATAATACAGCCACCTGTTGCACTCTACCACTGCGATATTTACAATTTACTATATAGGAATGGTGTTACTAATAGACGTACAGGACAGGGGCACGTTATGGAAAAGGAATGTTACACGAACACGCGATAACGACATTACAGTCATTGTACGTAGAGACTATAAGCTCTCATTATTTAAAACTAATAACAATAGATACAGAATAATATAAACATTTTAGTCGTAAATAATGTGATCCTGAATTGAAGGTAAAGCAAAACTGTGTGAGAGACAGTGGCTTATCTTGCATTCATTTCATAATGAGCCAGTGAGTGAGTGAAATGAGTGAACTATTTATTTCAATCATGCTCATGACTTAGAAAAGCTGTGTAATTAAACAAAAAATTCAACTCTGAACAGAGAGACGACTCATTAAGAAATTATCTCATTAGAATTGTCGATGAAGGGGATGATAGGATTCTGTCCTGAGTGAATTTCACACCAAAGAACTGGCTTGGCTCTAAACGGCCGCTCGGCCACTCACTCACTCAGATCGAATCACACTAATTTTCGCAATAATAAAGGTTAAATAATGCACATGTATTTATGTGTTTACCACCTACTTACTTATTAGATGCACGGTAACGAAATAGTCACAAGACAGCAAGAATCTACTGTAGACATTAATAATGTATTAATCGCTGTCCTCAGAATTGGCACGGTAAAAATAGCAAGACAGAGAATTTAGTAATCTAATCATTGGTGGTGAATAAAGCAGCTTAGGATATTTAAAATGTTTTCTTTGTAGGCGCACAGACATAACATTTTTGTTGGCCTAACGTTATTCGTGTTAACGCTTATAATATTTCTAGTGTGTTGCTGTACGTAGAGACTGAATGAGATTACGGTTAAGATTTACGACTATGACATTATGGGTAAGTACGTCGAGTGCTGGCTGAGAGTCTCTATGTATTATTCTCATATTGCACATTTGTATATACTTATACATAGAATACCGAGCATGAAATATACCTACTCACTCTCAGTCACTCTCAGTCAGTCTCAGTCAGCACACAGCAGTCGCTTTAAGTTATGCAGCCCTACATTCGCACTTTGCACCACAAAAACCGTGTCCTACTACACTACAATAACCAAATACGATGCGATATCATTCTGTACACCTCACTGCCACATTCTCCACTTCTATTCAACTCAGTCGACTTATTAAACATAAAAAAAATATACATTCCTCTATATAGATACTGTTTATAGTATCTAGGGGGTAAAAGGATACTATTTTCATGTGGTCTTGATTCTTAATCTCAAGAATACGATTTACTGTGTATGGTATTTAACAGCAATCAGCATAGAGCAGAGATCATGAGTAAAGTACGTACACATGGTTCATGTACTAGGAATCTATGATTGTTTTCATTATGGTCATCTCATCTCTCATTGCAACACTTAAGAACATGTCCGATTATTTTTATGAGGGTCAAGTCAGCCAACCAAGGACATATCATTCTCTCTCTCTATTCCTGTATTATAATGCATGTGCTCTGAGTGTACAACGAAATTATTAATGTGTACATTGGTAGCTTATTTATTTACCTGTACTGTTGCATATACCATTTTGCATACCTTTCAGTGTGCCATTATTTCACTTCTCTGTTCTATTCTCTGTTCTATTCTCTTCTGACAATCAGCGCTACGTCATTCCTTGTGGGTGGATTGGATTATAGTTGGCTTTGATTCACTGTTTGTATAGTTTTTCTGTGTAGTTCTGTAGTTGTGCCTTTTTTATGACTTACTACTACACCTTCCCTATTAAATATCTTGATTGCGTGGCATTCCGCATTGCACTGATCATATAGTTTATTACATGGTACTTAAGCATTACATTATACACATGCACATTTCCCTACAGACAAATCTCAGAGAGTGAAATATTTTTATGTGCACACACATAGCATTAGAGAACGTCACCAGAGAATTTACGTCTCTTCATCAGTTGGCTAATAACAAATAGACAAAACACTTGCGCTCAGACACACACAATCACATGATGGTGTACTTATAGAAATAAAAGTATACGACACATAGGGATTCTGATAAAATCATGCTAATAATTCATAGTTCTGTGAATAGCGATGCTATGCACGTAGCACTACATCATGTCGTGTCACTTGAATACAGCATGTAAATGTATTGATTAAGGCTAAGCCCACGTTCGGATGATATGCCTGCCTGCCTTCCTTCCATTAGTCAACAACAGTGTCTCTGCCTTCATGAATTTCAGTTGTGGTGCTAACAATGGGCCTACTGCTCACTCGCTCACCTTTAAACCATTGTAATACGACATTCCTAAGCAAAAATTAAATTAGACTTTCAGAAATATTTGGTTTTGAGGTTCTTCAAGGAATCCACTATATTCCACTATACCTAATATATACACAACAGTTACTTACGCCAGAAATTATTAGTTAGCGTTCTTGTTGTGTGTGTGCTGTGTGCTGAAATGAAATGCTCACAGCCAAAAGGAGTCACCAACTTTTCCAATTACATACATTGAACGCGGAGATTTTCATTATGAAAACATTTGGTGTTTCGCAAACGAGTACTTACAAAACATTGAGCCAAGTAATGCTTTTGCTATGCTACATTACTCACCGCCAGTCAAATCTACCTTCTAGCAGCGGAGTACATACATAATGTAACATTACTAAATATTTTGTGGATGTTGAAGTTTCAACTCTATCAGTCAGCATTGTGTGCATTTGCTGTTTAGTAAGGAAAGCATTAAAGATGATTTGTTTGTGCTGTACATAGTTTGTGCTGCAGGCGGATAATTGCAACTTGAATAATCATTGTTAGTGCGATACTTGATGGCATGCTTTGGATGTTATTATAATACATGGTATGACTTTAGAGCGAAAACTTTAGAGTTTGTTGGGTTGTTGTTGTGAGTGCAAATGCAGAAATTAGTACTGGTCTTCAAACAGAGTGTGGCATGGCCACCAGTAAACATATTTGGGGCTGGAAGACGAGGCGCAAGACAAGAAACGAAATATATTTCTGTGTGATGACCTAAGAGCTTCTAAAAGAACAGTAAACGAATTTATCATTAATAGACAGACTTGTGCAGCAGTGGTGCTAGGTTCGTCTTGTTTAACAACGGCAAAGCCACTAATAGTAAGTAAGTACTCGAAAATTCGTTCAACATGAAGACTGTGCTTTACTGTGAGTCCCTTCTTCTTCTTCTTATCATAGATTCCACATTCGTTCCTCACACATCTTTCGACTAATCTTTAGCTTTTACACATTTTTTACGAGTTCAGTCATCATTTTATCTTTAATTGTTTAGTTGAATGCACATCGCTATTACTAACTTCTATTTGCTCAAGGGCGTTCGAGTTCTCACCACCAACCAACCAACCAACCAACCAACTGAACTCAACTCTGCTGCTGCATTTACAAACAGACTGACTACATGGCACAGACTTTATTGCCACACGACACGAAATTTACAGTATTACTCCCTAGAATACAAGAATGCAGCCATTAATTAAACAATAAGATGTAGACGTATACCCAACAATAAAATCCTCGCAATCAGTCAACTCAGCCTGCACAATGCAAACACACAGATTTCTTTCTTTACTGCTATGCAATTTTTAAACAAGACAAGAGCAACGGAAATCTTCTGTTAGGATGTTACTACTACGATATTGCATTTCTTTTAAAGATGTGGCTTGCGTTCCTACTGAACTAAATAGTAGAGACATTGTATTATGTTATGCGTGCGTAGAATAATAATAGTGATTTATTTATAAGCTTATTAAATAGTAACTGATTGTTGGATTGTTTTCGTGTAAATTGCAGGTATATCCCCGTGGCTGAGACGTAAGCTTCGTCAAGACTCAATCAGCGAAGAGAATGATGAGGGTTTCGATTACAACGTGGACGGTGGTATGTCAAGTGTACTGGGTCAGAGTCATGGGGGTGTGGCTGGGGACCATCGCAGTCGTCACATGTCATACGCAGGGAGAATCCGTTGCTTGGTCACCAACCAGGAACCCCACTAACATCACTTCGGGAAGTACAAGTAGCAGCGGTGGCTTTGGATTTGGACAGACGCCTCGTCGAACGCCTCTGCCGCATGTTGTGGACAGCAGATGTGAACAACAACAGCAAGGACATAACAGGCACAATGGCTCATCGTCGGCCACCACCACCGCCGTGCCCACGGCCAAGCTCTCCTGTTTTAGAAGTGACATGAACAGTCAATCGGACATTTCGCCCATCGACATGAACAGTCTTAGGAATATCACTGTGAATGAAGAGCGAATCAATTGGAAGGGCAAAGGGTTGAGTGAGTTCCACCCAAAGAACTATTGTTTCGAGAAAGAAGACTGTCGAGGACTGTTGATGAACTCGGAAGACGGACGATTGGAATACTCATCTACCATTAATAGTAATAATATGTGTGACCAGCAGCAGCAACAACAACAACATCATCAACATTCCCACTCGACGAGTGAGACCCCGCACAGAAAAAGTCGCGAGAGTAGTCCTTGCTTGAAAAGAATCTCTAGAAATTGTCACGGTCCTTCATCTTGTCACACGTTGGGCAGTAGGGGCGTGATGATGGGTGTTCCGCCCGCCCCACTCCACTCCCCGCCCAGTCCCCCACGCTCCTCTTCTTCCTCCTTTCTCTTTAATGCCAAATCCAAAGCCAATAGCAACAAAGACTGTGTTGATAGCGCCGGACCGGTTCGAAAGTCCTCGTCACAGTCCGACTCCGGTGTCACCACCTCCTCCTACGAGACCTTCAAGATGAAACTGAAGGAGGTCTCTGACAAATGTTTCAATTCCAACAAAAAGACTCCCAGCAGACTGCTCTTCCGGTTTTGTAAGAATGACAAGAACGGATTAAATGGCAGCGTCACGGGTCGGGCCAGCCCCATTACAAAGGACAGGAAAGTGCGCAGCTTCTCTTTCGGTGGGATGCCCCAGCTGGACGAATTCAACCATCACGATGACGAGGACGACGGCGAGATACGGGTTAATCCCCTTTATGTGGACAACGACAAGAAGGAGAACGGCCACGAGAACAATGACACTGATAGCTATAAGGGACACCCATTCCAATTGCACTCGTCTGGGCGCCACCGGGCACCCAGTGGGGGAAATATTGGGAAAATTGAGTCTCCCTCCGTGGGGTCTTATGGTCGTTTGGGGGGTAGCGTGGATTTCCTGACGTCAGCCTCCTCTGCCGCCTCCTACCACAGTCACAGCAGCCAAGAAAGTGGCAGTGGCAGCAACAATTCGGACGGAGACAGCGGAATTGTCCATGAATTGGCTGACAACCATTCTCTGCTGCACGAACAGCTGGCCATGAATGGAAACACGTCTTCTTCAGCAAACGATGGTTGCTGTTCGATTCGGTTCAGTCGCGATATGGACGAGGCGACCTCCAGACTATGGGAAACAGCATCTGTGACAGATAAAAGTAGACATGGAGACTCGTCAGTGCAGTGGTTAGACCGACCTTTGAAAATGAACACATTTGCTGATAAAATCAGCAGCAGTGGTGGTGGTGGTGGTGGTGGTGGAAGTGGGAAAAATAGTCTGTCTAAATACTCAGCGGCCAAAGGAAAAGGTCAAGCCAACTCGACAGCCTCAACGCTGAAGAATGGTTTCAACTCTGTCTACACTCCAAACCGCAATTCGTATAATTTGAGTGGAAATGCGAATGATTATCCGCATCAGCCACAACAACTTCTGCAACAGCGTCCAGTAAAAAATGATTTCAGCAATCAGCAGCACGGAGAGTACAAACTCGTTCGAGTCAGAAAAATTAACAGTCTGCCTGGAATTCCTGCGGCTTTCAATAGGTATCCCGCTGACGTGGGAGTTCTGCTTGAAAGAAATCACGACGAGTCTTCTTCCTGTGGCTACCTCATCCGAAGTATTCAGCCTGACGCTCATATCGCCAGGTAAGGCACACACCTGTCCCAATAAATAAATAAATAAATAAACCAAAGAAATCATTCGGAAACTAATGAGCGTGTGAATAGTATGCTTCAGATTCTTCAATTTAAAATAATTGTACAGGAAACGTATTTTGAGCATGACACGTTTTTTCCCCACTTTTTTTTCAGTCAAGGAGATTTGCAAGTTGGGGACGAAATAATTAGCATAAATGGAAAGTTCGTTCGAGGAGTTCCACTAATCGAAGTCTATTCGATGCTGCGTAGCAGTTTTAAGCGAGATATGGATCTGGTCGTGTTGAGGTCACCGAAATCTTCCGTGTCTCTGTCGATGACGTCACTGCACTCACTGCCATCCTCACAGCCCAGTCACATAACGCAAGATGACCAGAATAAGACAATCATTAAGATTTCCTACGACGATGAAAATGAAAAAGGGAAATTTTTCACAACCGGTGAGAGGAACAGAAGTAGAAGCGGTAATTCGGTTGCATTTGCAGAGACCACTAGTCGAAATGACATCAATTCAGCGCGTAGAAAGTTTGTCATCAGTCTCATGGAGTCAACATCGAACACGGCATCGTTAGCTTTAGACTCCCCCGCGGCCAACAACAATATGGACAATAAGAAATTGAAGGATGAGTCTCCTTCGTTTTGTACGCTCCCCCGGAGACCCAAATCCTCTTACTTCACTTCGATCACTGTCGTCTTTGAAAAGGGACCGGGCAAGAAGCCCTTAGGCTTTACTGTGGTCGGTGGGAAGGATTCCCCTAAAGGGGACATGGGAATCTTTGTGAAGAGCATTCTGCAAAATGGTCAAGCTATCGATGACGGAAGACTTCAGGAAGGTTTGTTATTTACATACTAAATACAGAGATACAAATTTCTTCTGGTTTTCCCATATTTGGGCATGCGCTCTGTGACAAATGTTAACATTATCTTTGTACAAATAGGAGATGAGATTTTGGCCATAAATGGTGAGACAGTGGATGGCTTGTCTCACCTTGAAGCTGTTACAATGTTCAAGAAAGTGAAACAGGGCTCCCTTGTCATCACAATCAACCGGCGCAACAAAAAGGCAACGAGCTCACTCAAATCGCAATCCTGTGACAACCTTATCGACACTTGACGCACCGAGAATCCATAGAGACTTATTTAATCGTTAAATAATCGTACTTTTAATCTTAATTGACACACTACTATTTAGAGAGATGTGTATGATGTACAAGATTCATGTAATTACTATAATATGTACTATATAGCGTGTAGTGAAATTTTTATACTGTTGTAGTTGTACCTTTTAATTGTACAAACTCTTCTTGGATTCATTTTGTCGTAGCATCGCAATAATTTCGCCTTCTTTACAATATCAAAGTAATTGTTCCTTTTTTGAAAGTTCAAATGTAAATGATATCTTATTTCAAAACGCATACTTAGAAACTCTAACTCATATATTGTGTATACTTACTCTCCTCCTGTGACTACATATTTCGATTTTTCGATTTGAATACTACAGTTTCCCGCAAATACACTTATTACTACTTATACTACTTATAAATGTCATTCTAAAACAGTTTTAATGATGAGGTGAAGGTCTCTTGTGAATCAGCAGCAAACAAATAATTGACTCGTGTATTTGCATGGGAGTGTATGCAATATTATATTAATAGTATGTATCTAAAAAATTTAAGTGCCAGTTTCAAGTATGTTTTTAATTGTCGCATATTTCCACAAATACTTATTGTTTTACTTATTGTGGAATTTTAAGTGCCAGTTTCAAGTATGTTTTTAATTGTCGCATATTTCCACAAATAAATACTTATTGTTTTACTTATTGTGGAATAGAGAGACAAAAATGCAATTGTATGAATTAATGAATTAAACAAACAAATGCGTAATGCAAATAAAACTACAACATTACCTTCATAAACTCGTATTCCAACGACACTGTACTTTTCTATTACTAGAGATTTTCAGGGTCTTGTACAATAATGTCAGGTGCAATTTGCGACTTAATTATAATTCAGATCAAGTGAAAACAACAAAGTATAGTGTTTTCATGCACACCAAAATTATTTTTTCGATGGCCCTACATTTTTTTGCCTTATTTTTTTACATTCATTCACAAGTCATAATCTGGTTCATAAATTATACCAAGCGGAAGGGCTTATTATAAAACTGTGTCTCATTCTGACACCTCCCAACAAGATTTTCTTTCCACAAAATATCAACCAAATATTCTAGGAAACAGATCAGCAGTTTTTTTGCGCCACTCAATGATGATTTTAGTAGTCACGATACGAAATAGTTCTTGAATAGAGATCAGATCTGTACTAGAACATCCACGGACTGCAAAATACAACTCCTGGCTTACATGAGATTTCCACTAATTGCGTACAGACTACAGAGTAAGAAGAGAAATGCTAGCACTTACATTTGATCTTGCGAATCGTAATAGTTGGTTTGACCTTGCCTCCGTATTTTTCACATGAGATTTTTGTTTAAGGTCTTCCGGTGTCCATTTAACATGATTTCACAAAGATCAGCAGAAAATGATTGTTTCAGCTTTTAAAAGTTTCATTCATATAATTCACGTATCTCCACATTAAAACTGATTGGCTTAATATTAAACTCCGAAATCGAAAGTTGAGTCTAGCATGAAGAGTTCAATTAAATTGATTTGTTGAATGAACTAACAATACATAAGCAGACATTTCATTTGTGAACTTTAATTTTCAATTTCTGATAATGCAAGGGAATCGCGCCATTTTCAATGTTTATCAGTTATGAAAATATTTGAAATTTTGAAATAGTAGATTAATAATCTTCACAAAGTATTTGATGTCGGAAAATGAAAATTCACACTACAATACTAAATTTCACAGTGATTTTAGTGTGTTTATCTGGCATAACCTTATGGAATATAGTACTGATTAAGTGATCAACAAATTTACACTCCTTTTAAACAACAAAGTTCCTTGCAGATTGTTAAAATGCAGTATTCAAGACTAAGATTTTAAATCAACTTTAAAGACACAAACAACAATAAATAGTTTAATTAATTTGTCAAATGTATTATGATGTTAGTTGCAAGCTTGTGCGTGTGACAAAGTTCAAACGGAATTTTGTAACAGACTTAATTTTTTTAACGTGGATGCTTACATAAAACAAATGCATGCAGCTATACGTAAATGTACAACTATATTTAATGTAGGTTTAGTAGAGAATTCCAAATGTTATCAATGCAGTACTATAGCGTTACAAAGATCGATAGATACTTCAGGGGCATGAATTGCTTCTTTAATAAATGTCTGCACACAAATGATACTAATTAATGATTTGCAAATTATCAACGAAACAGTGTAAAGATAAGGTATATGTGTAGTCCATATGCATTAGTAGATGCATACTTAATTCTTCTGCACATTAAATATATTGTAATTAACAGGAATTTATGTAATTATTAGTTTAGAAGGTGAGTGATTGTATTTCGTGTCATCATTACTGCTGCTTTTAGCGGCAGTCATAGAACACAAGCGTGTCACATTGAGAAAAGTGCCTACATCATTATTTCTATACTCTTACTTAGTTTTAATTTAACAGAATTCTTCACTGTCAAAAAGTGACTCTTTGAATAAACTCAGCGCAGTATTTCATCCTCGTGTGACCTTAATTCTTTCGATTCTAATTACAGACTTGTTTGCCAACGCATGTATTGTGTAACTTATCTGCACATCTTTTAGAAGACACAGTAGCAGTGGCCTTCATGTTTATTGTTAGTATTTAGAGAAGAGCTACGAGCTAGCGCGCATGCATGCATTTGCATATAAATCTCCTATTATTCTGTTTGGCAAAATTGACAGCAATTTTTATAATTACGTAAGATGCTTATCTAGCGCCATGGATAATTGCTCACAGTAGTAATTGATGAGACCAAAAGTTCTTTATTATTAGATTGTTTAATTAAACATTTAGCATCTCCATTATTTCTTCTTTGCAACATTCTAGGTGTGTTCTATAATTAGCATACACAGATGGAGGTCTTGCAATTATACAGAAAACATCTTCTCTAGGATTACACACATATTTTGAGGGCAGTACGAATACGATCAAATTATGTCTCTATGAATATTTCATGTTCTCTCAATTAAGTCGCCAATTTGATCTTTCAGAGTCAATGTTGAACAGAGGACAGATTATTTTACAGGTCAACGTTTCTTCTAACGGATAACTTTATTTTGTGTTGAACTCACTGCCAAAGTAAAAGTCTCGTACGTTGTAATCCATGAAAATTGATGGAATATTGCTACTGGTTTATGAAATAGGCACTTGCGCATTATCCGCCGGATTTATTATTTTGTACATGGTGGATGGATACAATGCAGTTTTGAGAGGAGTCTTCTTTCAAATCTGCATACATCATACAGAAGTTTAACAGCCTCGAGTTGATTTTTGCATAAAAATCATAGTAAGTAATATTACTTATTCCTTAGAAGAAGGAATAGTACAAGAATCTTCAGTTGCCTCCCCTGCGAATATTATTTGCATGTAAGTCATGTACCTACCTACTCGTACAGATTCTACTCACAATCACAACTAATCAATACCTGACC
>JABASC010001583.1:0-22292 GCA_019776185.1 Plutomurus gul | reverse complement strand
GGTGGTGACCCTCCAAAAGTAATATAAAATGTGGATTTTCCAATTTCCCACAAACAATTATAATGTGAGAGACCTTTATTGCATTGATACATTGTATCATTTAGTCAATTTGAAAGCTGGCTAGCCATATTTTGCCGTCCACAAGTGAGTGGATATGAGAACTGAGGTTTGTATATCTTAAGATCTCCCACGCAATGTGACTTCCTTCAGTCGCGATAGAGAATTATGTTGAAAATGAAAATCGTGTAGCAATTTAGCCTTTATTTGCTATTTCTGAAACATTTTTATCACAGTCAGTGTACATGTGAAAATGGTAGCAAGAGGAAAAGTGAAAGTCATTTAAAACTTTCCTGTGTTATTCTTTGATTATTTTTGCTGGCAAGCACCCAGCACCGGTTTTGTATCACCATTTCCTGCAAGAATACCGCGGCTGAGATAAAATAAATTGCACACTGAATTTCTTTACTATTTGTTAATACCTGTGAACTTCCTCCTCGTAGCCCGTTAGCTAACGGGCTATTTTTGTTTTTGTAGAGGCACTATAGTGACACATTAGGCTGTCCTGCTATAGTTAATACATTAGGCCGGATTTTGATGGGGCACGGAATAATAAATGAAAGTACAGGAACACAAACTACACAGTACGAGTTCGTATATGTAATAATGTGCATGGAGCTATCGATTTGGTCTGTCGTACGATTCCTCTAAGGAATGAATGTAACATGCCAAAACTAAACGAAAGTGTCCAAATCGTAGAATATTGGCTACCGGTATGCAGAAACCTAATCTATATAATATCAAACCGTGCAATATTGTAAAACCGCACAACTCACATTAACTTGAAATTAGTAAACTTAACCAGTCACATTACACACTTCTTTTCCAATACAACATAGAATAAAGAGGGGCAAGAGAGGTTACAAAAGTCACGCGATGTTTTCATGGAGAATTGCTGAATCGTTTCTATTTCGGTGAACAAGTAGATAATTCAGTGATTGTGGAGGAAAAAACCCGTTTCAATTGATAATTTTCCTTGTAGAATATTGTAACACACACGAATGACACATTGCACAATAAATACATGAAGAATTACACGATTGATGCAATTAATTGTGTTTGAATCAACAGCTGAAGTGTTAATAGCTATAAATAGAATTTACAAAGACCACATGGAGTGTCTACTAATATTTGTTTGGCTCTACACAACCAAGCATAATACTACCACAAATTGATATACTACAATAACTGGATCATGCCAATTGCTCTCCAGTGCAATAATGTCTGAAAACTTTACTTTCCCAATCCTCAAATGTACCTTCATGCATCACGTACAAAAAATTTTTTAAACATTTTTACTTTATTTAAAATTCTTGATAACTTAATTTTTTTTAACACAGTGGGTGCAGAATTAAGTAGCTCTGTATATTCAATTAGAAAGCTGAAATGTTAAAAAGTATTAATTATATTATAGTTGTGGGTATATTTATCATGCAGTAGCAGCACTATGGGATATTTCATTAATTCAGATAAGGAAGATTTGTCAATATTTGGCAGTGGTCAAGATGGAGCACTGTCAAGCAGTCAAATTGGGGATTTATAGATGGTAGTAAAAAATCATCTAAAAAGTATTCTTTGTATGTGCCAAAAACTGTAAAACTCGTATGGAATCTGACAGAAAATCCAAGGGAAGTGTGGATATTCAAGATTCAATTTATGACTTTCTGCAAGATATATTGCTCCCCATCGGCCACGACGAGAAATGAATTTCTGTACATTGCGATCTTATCCATTAAATCTAGAATGGAGGTGTGTCTGATAAATCTGGCAGTAGTCCATCAACAGAATATATATATACCTATGTAGCAAGCGAAGCAAATACAAGTAAAACCTTCTACCAATAATCTGTAACGATTAGGTGCACAACAGAGAAGATGTACAGCCATCACTCAGTGCTGCATAATGGATGCAGTTGAAACTTGCTCATAAAACCAGTGACTCAGAGATCTGTTGTAGTAGTGCTTTCACGGATGCGGACACGAGAATTTCCAGGAAATTTCTAGCAGTGGCCATGTTTCTATCCTGCTAGTCGCTAGTTACACTGTACATGTAGTGCTACACCTTGATCTCCTATTGTGTAAGTAAAGTGTACCAGACACCAACAATACAAGCGTCTTCAGTTTAGATTGAGAGGGAGAGATGGGGATACATGGACAACGTTTCTAATGGATGGTGGGGTAAAAAATAATGAGGAAATGCGTCACCAGAGTTGCGACACAGAGTATTCCATGCGGATTTCCAGTGTGCTGGTGAAAGCATGGTGCACATTCTGTGTACGTAGACAGAGGCTATTGTGCTCTCTACGTCCGCATTACATTCTATCCATTCCGCCATTGCATTTGGCATGGGAAGTTATTCTTGATGGTTGCAAACCCTAGCACAGTAGGCATTGCGTAAAAGATAGCTGATGACGAAAGAAATTAATGTAAGTTTGGGTTAGTGGTATTCGTATTTCATAGAAGGAAATGGTTGAGAATGGGGGAAAGGGAAAGCCAGGGCTAAATCCTGCAAAGATAGTAAATTCACTTGAATAAAAGTAAATAAATGGAATGCCATCGCATGCCATGGTCGACTCTTATTCAGACTTTACTCTACAACTCCATTCACTCCTACTTCCTACGTTGAGTGAAGTGAACTAGAGTGATGTGAGAGGAATTCTATAACAGATAGTCCCAACAATAAGTGGGTACATTCCTCTAATACATATTTACTATCTTTTACTTACAGAATGTAGGTTAACTCTTCCGTTCGCCTTTACCGTCTTCACGCCTCACTGGAGCCCCACATTGTGCAATATTAACCAGAGTGAGAGAGAGAGAGAGTGAGTGTGTGTACAGGGTTCACGTTTAGCTCACCCTTCCACTTCATCCATGTTTTCCTTATTTACTCCCTTTGTGCATCGGCTGTGGGGAGGAAGCGTTTCAGACACTGCGTGAAAGTGAATGCAACGAACAACGAACGCAAATTGAAGCATCTATTTTAGAAATAACTGTTTCTAGTTAGCATAAAGGATTTCAAACAATTAAGAGCTCCTTTATCCATTTCCTGAAGTTGAAACCTTTATTATACCTTACACTATTTGCTGTAGAAGTGAAATCAGAATGAGAAACTCGTGAAACTTTGCTTTCTCCTTTCGGTCTGAGGACTCTACTTTGGCTTAACCAACATTTAGCTGGCAATTTACACATTAAGGGTTTTATCATGTCTTCTCACCAGGAAATAGTTACTTTGCCGCCAAGAGAGATCATGGTTTATCTTATGCCTTCAACTCGGCCTCTGTCTACTGGTATTATATCGCCGGTGACTTTCTCCGGCCCAATAACTCAATGGAAAGTTGTATAATAACCTGTGACATTTTTCATTCGTCATGAATCCTTTTATGAGGAATAAAATGAGATGCTACGTTATTATAGAATTTAATGTCGTGAGTTGTGAGGTCGATGCGAGTAAGATCATCGACGATATGCGAAATGAAGAAAGTGCGGTTTATGATTTCGTGCTTCATTCCGTTTCTAAGGATGAGACTTTGACTTTTAGTGATAGTTTAGTCGATATGACGTTTGAAGGAGTAAAGTGAACTCTTGCTGAATTCCTTCCATACATATAGTAAATGGTGGTGGGAGAAAAAGTGGTGCGTTTTTTGGAAGGTTGTGCGAATGCCTTGTAATCCTATTAGTCAGACTATTATTGCTGTTAGTATGGTAGAGTACTAAACAGGGTTAGCGTTAAGCTTTCACCAACGTCGTAACGCTGCATGAAAGTCTGAGAAAAATGGAGACATGCGCTTTCTTAGACGAGAGAGTAAGTCCCATACATGCTCTCACTAAATACTATTTCCATTAAAGAGGTAAGCGATAGTGGCTGCCTTTGACTTTAACTCGAAGTATTCCTTCTGGCCCTCTCTGCCTCTCTCTCTCTCTCTCGCCTCAGAGTCGAATTACTATTCCTACGGCTTTTCTCGGCAAAATGTGAGGTGAAAAGTTTTGTAAGAGCATCCAGGTGGGTTGAATAACCCATATATTAGGTTTTAGGTGTAGTCTTGTCATTTTAATAGCTCATAGGCCTTCCTTTGTTGCCTTCACCCGTTTTCTGCCGCTTCAACATAATTTTTCAGCTGTCCCACAGTTTCCCCTGGCATGTGCAATTACTGTGCACAGATGGTGGCTTCATTTTGCAATCTAAAATTATGCCCTTTTGGCATTGTTATTTTGTAGTAAAGTTTTAATTGTGGAATCAAAACTTATGTAGTGCTACATATTATCGCCGTATGTTGCACACAGATAATAATATTACCACACTCTCTTTCCCCCTCTCAACATGACCGTGTACAACAACGATTTATGTAGTGCACCAATCACTAGCATTTCGAATTATAATTCTATGTTCGAACGGAGCACAGGAAATGGTTTGTTTCCAGGGAAAGGGACAAATTGTAGGTTCGTGAGCAGGCTTAGTAAATAACACATACAATGGATAGTCCTCCTCGGATAATAGGAAGATTTTCTGTGTCACAGTTATGATTGAATTCTTGAAGACATGAACTGCCCGCAGTTCTCCTGCACTGTACTGGAATATTTTCCTGAGAATATTCGTAATGCTAGCAGGAATTCAATTAAATGAAAAGTAGGCACTCGTACAATAAAAGTTGTTGTGAACTTATGTGCTATCCGTTCTCAATGTGTATCCATTTGCTTTTGGTGCACGTACATGTGAGGCACCTGATCAAATTAGTATTTCTTTGAGGGGAAACTTCTCAAGTATAAATATTATTTATCTAATATACCATTATTATTATTCTGTGGCTTTGTTGCCCATTTATGAGCTATTGATCTTGCAGAATCTTTTAACGCAAGAATTTTGACATTGATAGCTTTCACCCTAGAGAAATTCAAGCACTACTCTGCCAGAGCACGATGAGTAGAAGTGTAACCAGGCCAAACATTTCTCTTCATAACCGAATGGAGAGAATGTGTGAGTTGTGTTATAGGCATACCGATTAATTTGAAAAATCAAGTAAAATCCACAGAATTTGTGCTTGGGTTTCTATAAAGTTTTACTTTCAATGCAGAAATCTGTACGCCTGCTTGATGTTCAGTAGCGCTTTGAGGTCACAATAGAAAATATTATGTAATTAAAACAAGTGAAAGTGTAGTCTGAAGGCTTCTTTGCTCTTTTATATCATGTACCTGCGTTTGGAGTTAGAAAAGGTACTAATGTTTGCCTATTTAAATTGGACATTTAATTATGTGGCAATAAGGAAATATTTTCAATTTATGAATTGGAATTCATTTTTAGGGACAGAAATATTAGGTAACGTTGAATTACTTTGCAGGATGAATTAGTACATCAATTCGGGGTCTCTTGCGACATGCAAAAGAGGAAAATTTCTTATCGTCTTCGAAAGAAATTTACCTCTTTCTTCGACAGTCATTAAGACGAAACACCTAGCGACAAGATTCGTCCATGCTAAACTCCCACTTTGTTCGGACCAAATGCTCCTCATGTGGATTTATGTTTCTATTTTTCATTGACCAACATTCAGATCATGAACTGACATTTTGACTTGTTTCTTTTCCGAGATCTTCATGAATACTCTTATTAAGTACATGCTTGCCCGGCTCGCTGACTTGCAGTACTTTGTTTTTCTGTTAAATTAGCAATTTTCCTAATTACGAGCTTTCCACTGGTTTTCAGAGGTTGAGATTTCTTCCTTGTACCCTGACCAATTGTCTTTAATTGTTCCATTTTTCCATTTTAATGAAACATGTTATAAATTTCCTAAACACCTATGCCAATCCCGTCCTATTTTAGCTGCTATTATATCCCCTTCTGGGGTGCATTAGCTTTCGAAACAACTTTCACTTACGCCTCCACTACCGATGAAAATATTTTGGCCATTTTTACGAGGGAGAACACAAAAGTTTATAAAAGCATTCTTAAATATTTCACTAATAAGCACCAAAAAAATAAATTGAGTAAATTTATTTTGCCACCAAAAAATGAAACTAAAGGTCGGTAAAATACGCCTACCCGGATATATTTGCCTTCAGGCAAAAATGGCGAAAACATACATTAATGGAGAGGCAGGATCTAAAATAGGTTTTCGTACTACTTGGTTTATGAACGCTCCCTTATCTATCCATATGAACACCCACTACTACTGTACCTTGCGTACATTGTAATTCTTCATGCAATTTCTGGGTCTACGATTAGTTTCAAATGTTTCACTATTCATTGTAATTAATGTCCGGATAATTTTTAAAGGTTTCAGCAGCTGCGTAATTAATGTTAGTAATTCGAATACGTTTTCACGTGCAGTGCATCCATCATTATCCTAATTCATTAGTGTGTGGTCGGTTGCGTAACTTACACAGTGCCTTTCTCTCTCTCTCCTCGTTATTAACCTTATTTATTCTTTCAAGATTTCACAAGCTGTGTCGTCCCTAACTAATTGCGCAACAGTCTGTATTACATTGTGAAGGTCCAGAGTATTTGTGGTGAAGAAAATATATTTGCAGAGCTTGTTTGATCTGACAAAAGCAGGATTGTACAATGTAGTTTGTTGACGTCTGGGCACTACTTCAAGGATTTCTTTGTCAATGTACTATAGTAGACATTGGGGAGGCAGTGTTTGTAAACTGTTGTATTCTGCATTGATTCAATTCGTATTAACGCTCGCAATATAGAAAAAGAATCCAAGAATGATTCTTGAACGTGAGCCAAACTGTACAAGTCTATGTTGGATAGTTGTAGCGAAGAAATGCTGCATGTAACATGTGAGTCCGATAAAATTCCTTTCTATTGCAATCGAGATCGTAAGAAAAGAGGAAGAAGGAAGGAAGTTGGAGGCAACAGACGAGTTTGTTTCATAAGATATATTTTTCATTGTCGGCATGTGCGTGTACGGAACACTTACATGTTGGATCCTTTCCATCTGTGTGCTATTCGTATCAAAATCTTATCCAAGGACTCAAGAAACCAGATTGGTTCATCTGCATTCTATTTACTAACATACACAAAAACATATAACCCTTCGGTCCTTGGAGCCCACAAATAGTAATACAGATACAAAGACCCTTCCCACTACCACTGCATTCCATCTATACCGTACACAATTTTCACTATTCCCATGTCGCGTAGACGATTTTTCCTATTACCTCTGGAGCGTGTTTCGCACGAATTCACTATGTTCCGTTGTATGTATTCTCGGTGCTGTTGTTATCTTTACATTTTCTACAACTGCATTACTACCCAATACACGACGCTATCAGTATTTCCCATTTTATGAACACAACTTCAAAAAGTAAAGGACATAAATAACTGAAGAGCATGATAAGCGTAGCCAAGGCTCAGTGGCGCAAGCCAACAATTGGGCCCACTCACTAGAGTAAACTCCCTCGGTGGCTTATTTGAAGGCACTCAAGTATTCGCACAAATCCCTCAAGCCACCAGCACAGTCCAATGCAGAAATAGTAAAGAATTCCGAAAATAATCTAATATTGTACGTTGCTCTCTCAGCTACCACACTCACTACGAGCAAGGTATAACGTGTTCGATGACCACGCTCCTCTCCCAAGAGACTACTTAGTCCTAGTCATTTACTCGTAAACAATAGTATGACAAGAACATCTATTGTAAAGCTTGTGAATGGTGTGACGGGGTGCTGGACCACTATTGTTCCCATAAACCCTTCAAGCGTTAACTCATAAAGTCTCTGTACTTCTCTGTGAACATTTACACTTTCTAAAATGAAAATGGATAATAAAACATGTGCATTTAAATCTTAGTTTCATGCGCATTCACTATGTGCGCACTGGTGTGTAGCGATTTTACGGAAAAGCGGATTCCAGTGAAAAGCAATTAAAAGCAGAATTACATAATGTTTAGTGAGAATATTTGATATCATGATGCGAACTTCTTCATTAGTTGTGAGAAAGTGGAGGCATCGAAAAGAAAGCAGTTTTCTTTTCTTCTTGTGTTGTGGGATGCGTGTAGTGGTACATGCTGTAGTCAGCATGCAGTAGTAAAGAGTGAACAGAAGGCCCACATTATTTCCCTTCAATACTGCCGGCATCATCATGGTTGTCTCTCTGATATAATACAAATAATATGCGTACTGTTTACCCTGGCAAGTATAGTAAAAGATTATTACGATGAACTGTGAGAAGCGCTGCACTGTAAAAACGGTCTCTACACAGCAGATAGAAAACATATTTTTGCAAGCTAGTCAGTCATACGGATGGCGTGTTTGATGTGTCCTATTTGCATTATTCCAGTTCAGTACTTACGTGGTATTCTGTCCTGTCCTCTTACAGACATTTGGGCATCGCCTTATGCCAAACGCAGCGTGCACACACATACATATTATGTATGGCAACACGAAACCTAGCCTTTCTGTCAGATGCTTATACGTAACTGGTCGAGATATAGTTTACTTCTGTTTACCATTTATACATCAATATATCTTTTATAGATACACTTTGTATATATGGCAGTAGTAGAGTTGTGGCTTCACTTCGTGTGGGTATAGTATTATGTTACAGTAAATATAGAAAACCACATCGAGTACGTTTTAGCACGCCTCGTCCACGCTGGCTAATGGAGACGGGTTGTCTGTCTGTGCGTCTGTGTGTGTGTGTCTGTGTGTGCACACTTTCTTTAGAATAAGCACTACTGGTGGTCGCTAGTCTACAAAATGTAGTGCATATTACATAAACTGTAGGAATTAATAGAAGGTGCACTCATTTTAGATTAAAACGCATCGATTAACATAATAGAGTATCGACCTCAATGATTTTAGGGCTAGAATATTTCAAATTTGAAATTTCCAGTAAACAATAGAATTTCAACCTCAATGATTTTAGTCCTAGTGCATTTGGCGCCTAATGTACAGGAAATAAAAGGCTTTCTTGGTGTTTTAGCCCGCCTCTTTGTGGCCTTTCTGTCCTGTGCGCGCGGTGTCCACATTTCTTACAGAATAATCACTAATGATCGTTGCTACACTATTAAAGTAGTGCATATTACACAGGTCCATAGAACAAGCATCAATTTTCGCATGAAATGAGCTTACATTGCATGTTACAGATCATGCGTACAGATGCATGTAAAGATCTTCGCGGAATGTACGAAACATCTCCCCCATAAAAAGCTCCTTTGAGGCAAAGTATGCGGGTGTGGATATCTTGTTTAGATTTTTATGGGAATTTGTAGCAATTGTTCATGTAATTTTAGCCTGAAATGTTCGAAAAAGTATATTTTGTAGACGACACCATCCGAAACTTCGAGCAGCCTCTTCCGTTCTTGTATTACACTAGTGTGCCAAATTTTACGGTACTACACCGGTAATATTCTATTTTTATCGTATTTTATTTGTCATTTTCCCGGTAATTATCTTAATTTCTATTCAATACATCTGCATTGATTTTAATTTTTCCAAAACATAGACTTTGGGAAATTAGTGACACCACAATGTGTAAACCCCCCTTATTGTGAATCATTTTGAAATCCGGGTCTTCATACAGCTAGTGAGAGTTTGAAGGGAATCCAATGGAATTATCATCCTATTTTCGGTGAATCGCTTCTTCTTCTTGTTGTTTGGTTTTGCACTGTTTTCCATGAGGGAGACTTTCTTAAAAAATATTCCTCAAAAATCTTCCAGTCATTTAGGTCAGGACTTTTAGCAGCCCACTCTAATATTCGAATCGTTGTGGTCGGTAGAAATTGGAGTGTTTTAAAGAATTTTTGGCTGGAATCATGCACTCTTAAGTGTTTGTGGGATTATTGCTGAAGCTGATTTAAGTCTTTTTTAGATCGTTAAATTATGTTTCGGATGTGCACAATTTCATGAGAACCAATTAATTGGTTTGCATTGTGTCAGCAAGAATTCACTCATAATCTAAGCCAAAGATTTTGAATCGATTATTTGACTAGACTAAAATGGAGCTCATTCGAAGAGAATTTAATGGCGTACAAAATAAATTAGTTCAGTTTTAGATGTAATCCCAGTAAAGAGCTAAAAAGTGGATGAATGCAACTATACGCTGTTTTCTTTTATTACATATCAGTTTTTAGTAGGCACTGAATTTCTATACGTACGGTAACATGTACATATAGTAAGCTAGGTAATGTCTTCTGGTTATGTTGTTGTATGGAGGTAAGCGTGCTAGCGATTTCTTCGACTTTTCAAGCCAACTCTTTCCCTGTACCGAATAGAGAGAGAGTCACTGTCAAATTATCTTGTGAAAGTACATCCAACTTTCCTCTCCTTTCTCTCAAAATGGAAATAGATAAAGAGCAAGCGAACCAATCCCACTGCGTAGTGTCTTCATAATAGTTCGTACAGATACAGTCAACAAACTTTTACTCGGGCAATATAAATACTATAAAGCTGGCAGTGTCTGCAAAAACTGATGGTCTTCCCCACATTCCTGAGTACTTTCACCGACTTAGCAGCCGGGTCTCCTCCCATGTTTATCCTTATGGCTGATGTTTAAAAGGTAGATTAGATGCACTCTCTGGATGAGAAGAACTCATTGGCCTGACTTGACTGCCTGCCGCTCACTGCTAATAATTCCGGTCGAGTCCTCTTACCATTTGTTCATGAGCTCGCTATCCTCTTGTTGATTTAGTGAGGATTTCGTCGTTCTGTTACCTCCATTCCTAGTACACCATGGATTAATTACGGACTTACCACTTCCCAAACCAACTTCCTACCATCCTCTATGCCGTCCTGCACATTTACAATGCACATCGGCTGTTTCTTGTAAATTTTTTATGAATATTTTCGATACCTGCTCTCATGAAAGATATGTAAATTTGAATTATCTTCAACATGGATATATTACTGTGAGTAACCTAAAAAGCATTCAAACAAAACAGCCTGAACTATGTACATGCATTGAATCTATAGATGCCAATATCAAATGACTGCTGGCGTGGTGAATAGATCCGTTAGAGAAAACTACATTTCCTAGTCTCCAAAGCAATGGATGTTTTCCTATTTGGAATTCAGGGATAGGCTTCGTATTGATTTTTTATTTATGTTTGTTGGACGAACTGGGATCCTAATCCCATTCGATATCGTATGCGTGTCAGACGTGCAGATCAGTATATTTGCTCTTAGAAAAGAGGAGTTGAAGTCCTTATTGTTAATCTTTCAAGTCAAGATGCAGTTTACAGAGTATGAGACAACTATATACCAATATTTTTTAATACAGATATTAAACCTTATCCGGCAAATCTTTCAAACGCATCCTAAATTAAACCATGCAATTTTTCATTTTCGGTATGCGCCCTCGTTGGCAACATCGTCGTTGGCAACAAACGGGGCTGGACAAGATGGCAACAATTTTTTTGCTTAAGCACTCGTTGGCAACATGCAGGGATGGCAACAAGCAATGTTGCTTTGTTTTTGTATATTGTGGATATAGTAATGCCGTTTCATCTTTTCAAAAAATTCCAATCGAATGTATCATGAATTTTCGTAAAATATAACTAGAAATTTCTATTATGGGAGCGGATTTATGTAGTAATTTCCATCCTTTTGTCTGAGTTCATCATTACTTGAATTTTTAGTTGATGGCATTCACAAAATACCTTCGAATTGTCATGTAATCTGAAATGAGTATGATTTTTGCCTTTCACCGATGTAAATACTACAAAATCTGACGAAATAATTTTTGTTGCCAAATTATCCAAATGAATAAAACCGTATGTTGCCAAATAGTCCAAAGTATCGATTTGTCACTTCATTATTAATCTTTTTTGATGTTGCCAACGAGTCATCCAATTTCATTTTCCCTTTTGGTGTTGGCATTAAGGGTGTCCTAAAGTTAACATTGATGACGACATTTCATTTCACTTTTACAAAGCTTAAAATTTTATAATTGGGTATTCAAATAAGTTTCAAATACACTTGTATTATTAAAAAATATAATTGCCAATGTATATATATATATATATATACGTCAATTTCAACTTTCAAATTAGCAAATGCATTGGTGTATGTATAATTTATCTTTAATATTTATTACTTACAATTAGTCAATTGATCCTGACAGTCCTTCGATAGTCGTTGATAGAGAACCGGCAGTCATTGAGAGACCTTATAATTTAATTCCAAATTTACACATTATGATTAATTGTCATACTATGGGCAATTCATGTTATCAGAAAATTACAAGTTGCACTTATTTAATATTAATTTAAATGCGTAAAACAAAATCGCAATTTGTAGCCGAAAGGGCTGCAAGATGTCGGATAAATCCTTTTACAAAGGTACAAGTGTGAGCTGTTATGTTTAGTTGAATGTGTGTTAGGTCTAATTGTCAGTGCACTGGAACATAAATTACTACATAAATTAGTTTAGAAAAAAATGCTTCTTTATTGATGAATTGGACTGCGAGTAAAGTACAATTTGCTCGCAGTTATGCGTTGCTGCGTTACTGATATACACATCAGTATTCCAACGTAAGGCGATGTACATTTAAACTTTGAGTGGTTGCTTTTTGCGTGTCTAAATCCAAACCGTGTACCGAGAGCCAGTGTAGCAATTACAAATTCCGTACATGCAAACTGCATGCAGCGATACCATTTACAGATTGGTGGTAGTAGTAGCTAGAACGTATCCTTAATTTGTGTCTTGTATTTACTGTATGTCCTGTTTGAAGGAAAGAGAAAATGGAAAGCGAATGTGATGTCTGTGGAAAAGAATTCCCACGAGGAATAGAGTTTTCTAGTGCTAAGACGACAAGAAGCGTGTTTCCTTGCAAGCAGCCGCAGCAGCAGCAGCCAGACAAAGAGGATAACTTACTTAAAAATGAGTGTTGTAGCGTATTGTTGTTGGAGCTGAGAAGCTGTGACAGTAATTGGCTTCAGAACACAGGAGCACGTATTCAGAGAATACCACTAGACGAGTTCCGAGTACCTTATTTCCATCTGGTGGTAAAAAAAAGTGGAAGAAGGAGCGAATTCGTTTTTCAGTTCCATTGTCCAACTATAGACTTGGTGATCGTTCCTACTGAGAAGGACAGTGGAACCGTCGTGTTTCGCAATAAGAAAAATTATGTTCTAGTAGTAGTTGCACGACGATTGACAATGAGTAGACTTATGAGGTCACTATTACAGCTCAGAGTGCAACTAATGGCCATGAGACATTGGGAAAAGATGAAAACCTTCTATGATGATGATGGCTCGTTGGCCGCAAATTCTGTCCAAAGCTCTCCAGTCCAATTACCTTGTAGTTACATTCAGGATACACGTCAAGTAGTAGCCACTAAAGAAATTGTCCATGACAGTAATAAGAGAGATTCTGCGACTGTTGATTCTAGTAATAATGTGTCTCTTCTTCTTCTTCTTCTTCTTCGAGTTCTCTGCTCTTCGATGAAATATTTCCAAGTCCAAGTGCTTCTCGCTTTCAATGAACTCAACAACCTTCGTCTCGTCGTTGTTGTCGTAGACTTTTCCCTTGTTTCCTTTCTCTTTATCACTTTTGTATCTGTCGAGCCTATTGGAATCGTTGAGTCCGACGTTGTTGATGAACCTCAGCTGATGATGATTCCCTGTCTCCGTGAAGAAATAAACGTCGCAGTAATCCAATCAAAAGGTGAAAAAGGAGCCGAAATGTTCCGTGGAGACTATGACGATTTTTTGGAAACATCTGAAGTACACAACGTGGCTCAATAACAATAATAATATTAAGTACACTGTTAACTACTGCATACAGCTTCACTTAACGTCGACTATACAATACTCTTCCCATTGCCAACACACAAGATTCCCCCGCTCGCCTATGTTACTATATATGTAGTGAGTACATATATACACAATATACACACTTGTCTCTACTAATAATAAATGTGCAGCTTTCTTTTCACGGAGTCTCATTTTTCCTTCTACCACGGACAATATATAGAGTTAATACGAAATATACATCCAGCAGCTATTGCTTTGGTCCAAAAATTCAATCACTCATATTATAAATACAACAATATACATACAAGAACATACATCTTATATATCTACCCGGAATAAGTATCCTATTATCCATAATAAATGTATCTTTAGGATTTTAACTGTATAAGCTCTTTTCTATATTGAATTTTTATGTTACACCATTCGTTTCATGGATTCGTACAAGTCTTAGACACTGTCCTATCTCATTCTTCCTGAGTGAGCAAACATAACTGAAAATAATTAATCCCATCCAGAATACCATTCCAGTTGTCTTAACATTTAGTGTGCAGACGTCAATAAGTGAAATTATCAACTCGTATATAGTACATGCAGCAGTAAGTGTTCACAAAATAACCCGGCCAAGATGCAAATGATCCTCGTTGCAGGCGGGTAAGTATTTCTTAAGGTTTTATATTCTATCTAAATAGCTAAATAGTAGTTTTAGTTGCAATGAATTCTCCCTTTCTTCCTCTTTTAATGTCCCCACTTTTGTACACACATGTAAGTAATAGAAATAGAAATTTAATTAAAACTTTCTCCCTGTATTCTATTGTCGCTGTTCCAGTTATGAAGAAACTATGCTTTTATTAGATAGAATAACAATTGTTACTCGTGCATTAGCATATATAATATACATAAGTGTTACATGCATCATCAAAAATTGACTAGGTATGCTCTGAAATTCCTTTCTACTTAAAATAATTGAAGGTTCAGTTTTTTTACGTTTCTCAAACATAAGAGAAATAGAAAATGGGAATGATTGGCCAACGGTGGGTATAAAAAATTACAAACCCGGTGCACTTTCCAGTTTTAAATATCTAATGTGCATGTGAAACAATAAGTGGATAGATACATACATAGCTTTTTTAGCATACAAACAGACTGTGAACGATTATAAAATATGTGTTAGTGATTTCACCCTTCTTGAAAAGTCATAGAATTGTAACATGAAGTGAAAAAATGGCTGAGTTGTCAAAAATCTGTTCAAAGTTGGGGGCAAATGTTTAAATCCATATTGACAAAAAATTCTCATTGTTTTCTTCAGCAATAAATCCATTCAGTGTCAGAATAAATTTATGTTATGTACAAGTCTTCGGTTTATTTCAATATTTCCATACGGAAATTCACAGTTGGGAATCAGAGCATGGTTCGTTCAAATGTTTCCATGTGGCAAATAGGGACAATGAGTGTGAACTTGGAATATATGCATTCGTACCTGCAAGCATAAGATAAGAGGCTGAACTCAGTTAATCCATGAGAACGCTGCAAATGGCTTCTTGTCTGTGTCTTGTCTTGTTAACATATGTACTGACGTCTACCTACTACCTACACGTGTATACCAGTTGGTTTTATGCACGCATTAAACCCAATGCCAATGGGAAAACTTTTTGCAGCAAAAAGTAAAAGCAAAAACTTCTCATGAAGTAGACCGTAAAGAAGCCATTCGTTCAACAAACATAATGTGTTCTAGTCCTTTTCTATTTTGAAGGAACCTTTATAACTATTTTGCTGTTTGTCTACTAGTGCGGGTAAAAACAACTGAAATGGACATTAGTTAGAACGCTTTGATTTAGCATTTTGCATTTCTGCCCATAAAATTTTTCACAACAATTGAGTAGTAAAATATTAAACATGTGCAGCTTTTAATGGGGTCGCAAAATTTAAGTGTAAATCAATTGATAGGTTCATTTTACAGAATTGACTCGAGGAGTCGTTGTGAAAATGCTCTTATCTTGTGAAATGCATTCCACGAATTATACATCAAGCATGAGACCATTCCACCACGTTCTTCTATTTGCTAGGCTGCTGAGCTTATTTTCCACATGAATACTAACTGTGGGGGCATTCACTGTGTTCAGCGTAATGCTATCTAGTGCAGAAATATTTTAACTCTCTTTTACCACTTCCTATACTCCAGTTGAGCAAAGCTCCGTTGTTCCTCGACACTTGACACGACCGAGTACAAACTGCCAGTAGGCAAACTCCAGATCAAGACAGAATCTATTGGTTTCATATCCAAGATGCGAATATATTAAAGGAATGGATAGGTCGGGACTTATTTTACTGGTTATTTTACTGATATTTTCATATTTTGTTCCAAAGCATCTAATGACCTACAAAGTAAGTTTTTAGGAAATGACAGTTAAAGATTTAAAAAAAAATTATACACAAAGCATCCTGCCAAACCACAAGGCTTCAGAAATTATCGTGGGTTTATCTTTTTAATACAAATACCTTAATTTTTCAGCATCTTTTAATACAAAAACCTCTTCCTAGTCGCCCTTAAATGTCACTTGCAGTATAATGACAATCATTAGTTATAAATTTTGAGAATAAATTATATATTGAAACTATTTTACTGAATACTCAATATAATCGAATATGTCCGGTTTGAAAATTGATTCCCCCAATAATGGCTGCTTTCTATTCTCACGTAGTAAAAAGGTGGAGAAAGAGCCGTAAAAATATAAAGCACGTCTTTCTGTTTAAGCTGATAGCGTAAGATGAATACTAAAGAAGGGAATAAATATTTAGCATTCTTCAATTTCCGTTTATGTCTTTCTTATATCTAAATATGTCTTTATCATTCTAGTAGGATATGGTAGTATCATGTCCCAGTGAACGATAGTTAATGTCAAACAATAGAATATGAATTATTTACTCTTTATCGAATCTCAGCTCCCAAGTGATCATTTAAAGTAAACATTGGAAAAACTGTCAATCACTTGCCTAATTCTTTATTTATACAGTCTTACGCAATCTTCCCTATAAAATGTAAAACTGAAAGGCATTTTTTCTGTCTACATTAAATAATCATTGCAATAATGGGATACGCTATTTCTCGCCATTCTCCATTTTTGGTCCTGAACAATATCTACATATATAGTCATCACAACAGGATTATTTCGATCTGTTTTCTTATGGATACCATTGAGCCATTCATCCCTTATATTTCGTTAATAGCAAACACTTGAAAAATTGACAAACTTAAATTCAACATCGATTGACTTCAGAAGTTATTTTTATTTTAGTGCACAGAACTGACTCATCATGATTTCGTTGGCTTTTCCATGGAAATAAACCTCGGGTCTTATTTAAACAGTAAAAGTATTAAATGTGCAAAACCGTGGAAGAATTCTGCCTCCGAGATTCTTCTCTTATTACAAGATTGTTGCCTAACATGCACAACATTTTGAGGACCTTACTCATTGGATAACTTTAGTTGTATCATGGTCTAAAGACTAAAAGTTTAAATGAAATAACTTGCAAGGTTCTACAGAATTTCTTTCGTGTTGGGGCTGGTGTTACGTGTTAGCTACATAGTTACATAATACAGATACGAATGCACAAGTCAGAATGTTTTATTTGCAGCAGATAGTACTAACACTTGGTTTTTAGTTTTATAAATCTGCATATTCTCAAAGCAGTAGCTTCAAGATACTTATTTAAATTAAGTAGCAATTCTCCAGACTGTCTGAACTCTTTTAATTCCGTTTGCCCGCAGTAAAGTTGCCATGCAGACTGATGGAAATATTTCCTCTCACAAGAGAACTACGTATTCACTAACTTCCGTATGTGAAAAACGATGAACACTCACTTATAGTTATATAGTGCCTCCATATTGAGCATAAAGTAGAAGCAAGTCGCAGGTCAGGTCATGTGGAGGAAAGCAAAGCAAATACGAAACAGTGTGGCACGAGATGTATCACTTTCACCATATTTTTCTTTGCAACATGTTCATTTTCCCCTCTCTCTGCAAGCAGAAGGCTTACTCTGTTTAAGTAGTCTGCTACATATATCGGTGGTGGCACATACAGGGTGTAAAGGAAATTATATTGCCATTGGTTGTATAGGGAATGTGGTAATAGATTTTTTTAAATTGTGAAATAGTTGAATGTAACCCTTAAGCTTTCACATTTGCAAGAAATAATCAGTCATCCGAATAAATATTTTGATTTATTCATTGAACATTCTTGTATAAACATTTGTAAAATAATAATAGGCGGTGAATTTGAATATTGAAATAAAAGCAAATATTTTTTCAACAGCGTTACACCTTAGTTAGTTATCTACCTGACATGCGTTACAATATTACTAGGAACATTAAGAGTCACGCTGTATACTCTATGAGCATACGTCGACTGTAATGGAGAAAAGTGTTGCCCCAGGGTAAGAGGGATTTGTCTTGTGCTATCTGATTGCAGTACAAGTACAATCTTTACGTAATTACAACGGTCCAGTAGTGGTCCACTAGCTGAAGCCGAACCACTGTACAAGATTTTACATGCGAGCGACTTACAATCTCACATCCGGTTTTATGTGCCTTGAAATAGGCTCAGTCAGTTAGCACAGGAGAATGATCCCTAATAAGATTTCTATCTCCGAAAGGCAAACGTATTATATCTCGTGGACAAGACAAGGAAATGCACCTATAAGCTTAGCTGTCCTGCCGTCGTATCTTCACATTTGTCAGTAGGGAAGCGTAACGGTATAATAAAATGAGTAGTCAGTTTCTCTGCGCACTTCTGATATATATAGGAACTTTCCTCTTTCCACGGACTTCCCTTATAGTTCCCTTTCCCTTTCCCTGCTCCCAATAATACACTTCTTCCATTATCTTCTATCACTCACAACCGGATTGCATAGGCTTCTGTACTCATAGCGACTGAGCTATTTGGGAATTTGGGCTAACCAAACCATTTTGAAGCCCTTTACTGTGTCTATACATATATGACTACAGCAAAAAATCTTACAGATATATACACACGTAATGTGTGGTGGTAGGGAACATAAAATTCGAAATTCGCCTCTTGTTCTCGTTTCATATATGAGATTTCGTGCATGTCTCCCTGTTTTCCATGTTGCTGCTGAAAAGATGTGCTCGACAGCCTCCGCACCGTGCATCACCTTGAGCACACACAACAATGTATATACCTATGGTTATAACGGTGCTTGTTTTTCCCTTACTACCTTACTATATAGCAACGTTCCTCCAGTCAATCTTTCCATACAGGTTAGTATTACTATGTAGCAGTGCAAAGCAGTGCAGAGAGATATGTAACATGATAGTATTAAACCTTAAGTCGGTGTCTGAGGATCGTTCACAGTAATTGTTCCCACAACGAAGATAACAAAATCCAAGTGCCGGAGCTGTTGGTTCTTTGCAGTTTCATAAATGAAAACTGGTGTACTGATGGAGCCTCATTCCATACTATTGCCATTTATAAACATTTTCTCGACTGAGTCAGAACAGTTACTTATATCTTAATAGTGGATGTTACATAAAGAATATTTGTTCGGCTTCCTCACAGTTCTAAGAATATAATGGGAAATTTTATGTCACAACTTTCACGTAACCTTCTGAAGCAATTCACGACTGAAACGGAAGAATAAACTTTCCTTCCACAATGTAATATTCATCAAATAACCTGAAAAAGATGAATAATATTACATTGGGATTTCCAACAAGTGGAAATCGTGCCTAAGACTTTACCCTTTCTATTGACTTCATTCAATAAATCCGCTCATTGTACATAATGTGCAACTCGTTCTCCAAACAATTACATTCAAGTATTTCACGATGTGCACTGCTACGTAACAAAGAGCTCTTTCATCCTCCACTCACTCACTCACTAAAGAAATTTGTTGTAATTTTACACTGAAACAAAAAAAATTCAATGTCTTTATGTGTCTTTCCTCCGTGGATGCACACTTATTTCTCTGTAGATGCTTCATGAATGTGAAAATATACATGGGACGCGTAAGTATTCATTTTTCGTCTTTCTCCTCGCTCAATGAAAGTAAAAGTCTCGTATCTTGTCACATTGTGAGCGACATTTTGTCGTTGTGTGTGCTGCATAATTAACCAACTCCTACTATCAAATGTAACAATCTCTATCCTTACTGGCAGACAGCATACTAATTCCCACAACTGTATCATTCTTCTTTTTTATACAAACTTGGAGCATTCCCCTCTTTCTTTCTTTCTCTTTTTCTCTTTTAGACTCCAACAGACAAAAACTCCCAGCTCGCACTGTGAGGAAATTGTAGAGAGCAACTTCCATCATTTCATAAAAGGAATCCAACTGTTTTCCATTGTTTACTGGTTTTAATGGCTCATAAAGCTGGTGAACACAGGGCCTACTCTCACTACTTATTTATTGCATTTAGAAACGCAAGGCAAGTCAGTTGACTTGAATAACATAAAGTCTACTTATGCACCTAATGATAAACTATTGCATCAGCCTGTGCCAGACCAGATTACTTCTTAAACCTTTTTCTCTAGAAAATTCAAGTGGTTTTATTCTGTACGTGGTTTCCACTGTGAATCTCTATTCTCTGCATCATAAGGAACATCTTGGCGTTGTCATATGGATGATACATGAACTGTGTGGAAGTAGTTTATGGGTTTATTAGAGTGCACTAAGGCTGCAGCTATTGCAGTCACTCCATTGCTTTTGAATACTGGCTTCTGCCTCTCACGTTGTCAGCAATTGACTGAGAGTCGGCATATGCATATATTTACAGAGTCAGTTGTTATCCATGGCATGTACCGAAAGGTCCATGTTGTTCTCTGGCAAAAATGGCTGGAAAGTGAACACTGCAGTACACACAAGCAATTGCATTGTGTCAGCGTGTGTCCCATTACATCACACGTGATGCGTATGCTCATGGCTTCACTCTGCGCTAAATTCTGAGTGATTCTGTGTAGATAGACTCGAGCCAGAGCGAGAGAGAGAGAGAGACTCATCCTACCAGCCAGTATATTCTGCGCCGCTTTATGTGTTATTTAAATCTTAGTATGCATAAGAATTCTCTTTGTTGTCTGCTGACTACTCACATCATGCATATTACTTACTATCATCGTCATGATGGCTCACAGTCGCACTGACGCATTAGGAGGTCACAGAAAGCGGCCAACCGCTTTTCCTCCTCCTGCCACGCTGCTACACGGTCAAAGAGATGAGTTATACACTCTACTTTTATTATCCCTCACTATTTGTACACATGCAAGTATATGTAAACATATACACAAGCTGCATGCCTACAACAACAAAGCACATAAAAATACATGCACTACGTATGTATCTGCATACTTACTGACGCTTAAGAATTACACTTACGAGTCTAGTTAGAAATTGCATTTCTCTTGCGCGGAGCACCAGCGGCGGTAGAGAGAGAGAGAGAGAGAGAGAGCATTTGTTCTACTTAATCTGTATAGGAAAAAAAACTACTGGAAAGAAAAGATGCGTAGCGATACTAACTTTACAGTGACTGTGAGTGAGTGTATTAACCTATAGTGGGGTATGCGGATATATGCATGAAATATGTATGGTGCTCGGTTCTGTCTGTTCCCTAAGTGTCATGATGTGTATGGGGTTTATTGAGCAGAATTGGAGTACAGCAGCGTTCACGCACACAATGACTGGTATTAACTACATAAACTGAAGTATAGACGCATTAACGTTGCTGTCGCTTGAGTGAAGTCGAGGAGGGATCGCCGCCTTCTATCCACTATACATACATATATACATATATCATGTACGAGAGGGAAGCCAGAATATACCAGAATTAAGTCTGGTATATAATGTAGATAATGTAATTTCACGTATCATATCAAGTTGCTGAAACTCAATCCTACGAGAAGTGCTGTGTGTTTCCCGTGAAAGTTGTGCTGTAGTAAATTCTATACCAAGGCCTTGCAGCCCCATTCCTTTGAGGAATGCACAATTTTTGGGACGCATCTAGGAAGACCGCACTCTCCTCCATCCTCTTATAGTCTCACAGAAATATGATACGGAATATTTGCACTGGAATCGTAGACACAACCACCAAGAAGTCATATGCATGTTTCTACTAATGTACTATTTATGTGTGTGTGTGTGAATTTTGTGTAGTGGTGGTGGTGGTGGTGGTGGTGGTGGTGGTGGTGGTAGTAGTAGTAGTAGTAGTAGTAGTAGTATACAGAAAGAATAAACACACACACATACACACACAAAGTGACAGAGAAAGGTGGTTGGATGCATTCCGTGATATTTTAGGCAGCTTTACTGTTGAAGTTGCCTTGACTTTTCGCTCTTTGTATTGTGTGCACTACCACCATGAGGATCCCTACAATGGGGGTAGGAATTCTTACGTGTATAAGTTATGTATTAAGCTGCTGTAGCGTGTAGTCGTAGTGTGTCGAAGTGACTGGTGTCTGAAAATGTACATGCACTAGCACAGAGGAAGAGAGAGAGAGAGAGAGAGAGAGAGAGAGAGAGAGAGAGAGAGAGAGAATA